>ATSW01101481.1:0-11717 GCA_000444245.1 Botryllus schlosseri | reverse complement strand
CTCAGGATGGCTTCGGCTGCGAGTAACGATTCAATGGGGTGCGTGCTCATACTGAGCAATCCGTGCGGGGAAGAAGGAACAAATTTGCATGAACAATACGCTCGCCGAATGGAGCAGTTGTGGACGGAAAAGCTAGGCTGCGAATTATTTGAAAACACGGTACATTCCGACTTGACAGCTGAAGCCGTTATGGAAGTATTCGGACGATTAGCGAACAAAGATGCACCAAATTACCAATATTTGATTGTAGTCGTGATTTGTAATGGGGGTTTATTACCAACCGATGATGGAATTTGGCATCATTTCATAGAAGCGAATGATGGAAACTATGTCCGGGAAGAAGCATTTTTTTCGAAATTCTACAATAACAACCAAGCATGGCGCGAAAAGCCGAAACTGTTCATTCTAGGATACAACCGAATTGCTGAAATGCAACCCAGGATGTGCGGTGATGAGTCGGGCAAGCAAATCCTGTGGGAACCACAGGAAAAGTATAGTTTGAGTGATGGCAATAATGCTGATAACACCTGTCCAAGGTTTTCCGACCTGCTAATGCTATACGGATCAGCGACAGATCTGCTGGAGGAGGTATATAACGCATTTTCTACGAGATATACGACGGACACCTTTACACAAATGCTTACGAGAGTAAACGGGGAGATGAAAAAAAAAGGTAAATGGAGTGTTTTCGAATCCACTATTACATCTCCCTGTACATTACTTCCACCGCGTCACCAAGACACCATCAGAGACGCCGGAGATAACAGCACAGGCTTTCTGAATGATAATGTGAGAGAGATGAGAGAAATCTTCTCCAAAACAGTACGTCTTGGAAGAAGTGGTGCAGAAGAGAACTTGCGGGAGCTGGTCGAAAAGGTATTGTTGAATATGCCTCAAGATATCACGGTTGCTGAAGTTAGAAAAACCCTTAGGCAGTCTCAAATATCCAGAAATGGAAGCAAAACTCCCTTAAAGGGTCGCGGAGTTCTTATTTGCAACTGTTTGGGCGAAGGCCATAATGCCAGAGAAGTTCACATCACTGATAAGAATAAAATGGAAAATCTTTGGAACGATACATTACGATGTGACATGAAAACTTATCTGAATGTGACAGCTTTTGAGATGAAAGAGATTATTCGAATTTTATCGCTTTCCGATTCCGAAGGGTATGATTATCTACTAGTGGTGGTCAGCTCGCATGGTGGATTGAGAAAACTGGATTCTGGGGATGTTCTACGTCCCGTGTGTTTTGGAGTGAACGATCAGCCGGTTTGCGAGCGTGAGATACTTACTTATTTTAATGAAAACTCGCCGTGGCATGACAAAGTCAAGCTTTTCATTCTCGACTACTGCCGCGGTAAGAACGAGGTGTTGAGGATACCAAAAGCTGGACCTTCGTATCCTGATATGAACTACCTTTACGATGAGAAGATTTTTCATCCCGGAACTTTACCTATGATAAACAATTGTGTCGTCTTGTACGCGACGTATTGTGATTATTTGGCTTACGCAAACGATCTTATCCCGACCGTGGCCGATATTTTTGCGGAGAATTGGGATAATAAGTCAGTAACTGAAATGCTAGTGATGGTAAACGCGAGTATGAGAAACGTGAAACATCCGAATGAGCAAAAAGCAATGAGTGTCTTCAAATCAACTCTGGGTGCCGAATTTTACCTTTATAAAGATAACTAAATTGGAACTTATAATTTTTGAGATGAGTGCATACAATCAGACGTTGCACAATTACTGTACCATTGTAATCGATTGCGATTACAGTAAAATATCGTCGTAGTCGATTACGATTACTATACGGAAAATTTAACCACGGTTGTTTACAATCACATTTCTTTTTCTTCCTTCAAATTTGGCCTAAAACTTATTCGAAGGCAATATAATATAACCGTAATGAGATGAAGTTTCAATTTTTTTGAAAATCGGATGCAAACTGTGACTCTCACCCTCAATTTCGTTCTAGCTACGACACATGCTAACAGAATATTTAAAATGGTAACTGGCGGCAGATTCAAATTCTGAGTGAAGAATTATGAATTAGCAATTATAGTGGAACTTTAAGTGGGACCATCGGAGAATAAGACAAAATGAACATGACATTCGGCTATTACGAATAATGCTTCTAAAACTGTGTAATATAGGTCAAACTTATTCTGATCGGGTATCACTGACTTCTATTTTACGATATTTCTTACTAGCTGGCTCCTACTAAGACCTATTTTACTCCAATGTACCGGAATTTATTAGTTGCCGTTATTACTGTCCATAACACCAATGAATAGCAAGAAAACACAGTAAAATGTGATCAATGCAACTGCTTTTTGTTATTCGGGTATAACATTATTCAGAGCACATTGGACATCATTTTCGGGCTAGATTGTACGATTCTGGCTTTTGGCATTCATGTCAATCAGGGCAGAGACCGCACTTGAGGGAAGCTATAGACTTTCTTTCTGTAGCCTGCTTGGCTCAAATCAAGGTGCCGTTTGAACAGATTGGGCTTCACGACCTCGCTAGAACAAGTTTTCACACAAACCACACAACGTGCCAAGTAATATCAACCCTATTTGATTGTGGAAAATCCATACTTCATGTATTCCGGATATTACTTTCTTTACGACATCCTTCGAATTTATTTCGTTGTTGCTGTCCCTATCGCGCCAGTTTATCAATCCCATCAGTTGCTTATTTTTCTTTGCTGTGAACCCGCCGTGACGTAAAACTGTTGAACAGCTGAAGTAATTCTCTCATCGTGTGTTTACATTGGTTTTAGCTACTACAAAAGGACAGCAAAATTCCGGACTAAATACAATTAAATCGCCTAAGTATTCGAGCATCGCTTAACATGCTCTCGCGTACCATTGTTTGAGATTCACCGGCGTAAATTAACACACATATAGGCCTACCTGTCTTCAATATAATACGTGTAGGGATTGTATATATAGTTGTTCATAGCCTTTTCTCTCCCACCACCCCTCTCAGAAATTTCTTTGGTCTTACGCCCCCATATTTTCAGATATGTACCAAAGGCGATGGGGTAGAGGTTGAGGTCCTGTCGGTCTTTCCCGATATGGACTTGACCAGGGGTGGTCAACCTTCGGCCGCAGAAGGAAGCGGCCGTCGATACTTAATTCAGTTATAGTATCTGTCGGCGTCAGTCGACATGCAAATTGAATTAACGAATTGACTCCCTAATTTTTGAGAGATTTTATTTAATCTTGAAAATGTCTTCGCGCTAGGTGCGATTCCATGCGACTTCATTTTTTCGATTTTAATATAGTAGCGCCCTTTGAAAGATGAGTCCCACAGTAAAGATGGTAACAGCAGAGGAAAATAATGCGCCCCGTATATAAATATCAACTTGGAATCGTGTGCTCCGCACGAATGAAATTTGTTTCTGGTATGTTTGGGTGATCTTTCCACTATGTTTACAATCCTGATGGCAGGTCAAGAAATAACAGCATGCAACAACGTGCCTAATAGCAATTAGCCCACCCTGCCATTTTGCAGGTTTCAAATATAAGGATATGTAGTTTATGATTATGGCGAGAAAGATTCAATATGCCTATATACTGAAGAACGTGCTCTCAGTCTCACAAGTGGAATAGGACCACTTTCCTAGATTTCTACTCGCAGTTCCCTGCAAGATATCATGCCTAGTTTGAAATATTTTGCTGATGGAATCGAGTGTGATGGAACTGTGTTAAGGAATACTTTGGTATCTAGAAGTACGCTCACGAAGCATAAAACCCACATTTTACATCAATGATGATAATTCGGCCTGCTCCATTTGTGGGAACATATTGCATACACAGTCGGTGAATTTCCTGTCAAGCGCGACGAAAAATTGGAGATTTGATATATTTTGTCGAAAATAAATCCTTATGATATATGTTCTCACGTCGCAGGCGCAACAAAATTGTCTCGCGAGTCGCAAGTTGTGCACTCCTGAGATAGTTTTAAGAAAATAAAGGGGGTTGCGCGAAAGGAGAAGATTTCAAATTGCATTTAAACATATTTCTAGCTACGAATGGGCCAAAAAGAGTCAATAACTCCAATAACCTGAATTGATTTGAGAATCGACGGTACTTCCGCACTGCTTCCCGACATGACTCCATGTCACAAATATCTTCTACTGCAACTTGTTCCGGTACCCTTCCGGTTATGTCATGACTGGGGCGATTTTTTTTTAACCTAAAAAAGGAACATTTTGACCTAAACAATCAAAATTTACACTTTTTTTACCTAAGGGAACTGAATTTTGACCAAAGTTTTACCTAACGTATGCAAATTATTGAATTTGACCACATTATGTTAAAATTATACCACTTATCTTCGTCTCTGGTTGGAACTAGCTTTCCTAACGTAGTGGTTTGGCCTGAAAAAATGTTTCTGGCTTGGAAACTGGAAATTTTTACATGAAAAAACCTAATATTTTAACGAAGTCTGGCCCTATGAAGAATTCCAGTAATTACAATACGTATTACGGTAGAAATATTTAAAATTTGTTGTAGAACAACGAGAGATACGTTCCTACATTCCTGGGTAGAAAGTACATGTCTTTACTAAGAAGCATGCCAAGAATGGAGAAAGAACGTTCAGACAACACTGAAGTTGTGCGTACATAGCTGGTGACACACCGTTTTTTTTCGGTCCTACAATGTTGTCTGTCTACATCACGATTTTTCATCATGTGCTTCTTAATATAGGAATGATGCAATGTCCAAAAAGTCTTTCTTCAGTTAGGATATTGCGGTACGTTGACCATAACACCATGTCTACCTATTTGTTTTATTTGAACGTTTATGATTCACAAAGACCTCGGTGCTAGACAATTTATAATCGGATAGATTCACAAAGAGCAAACAATTGGCCATTTACAACGGTAGACATATAAAGTAGGCTACAAGCTGTGACATATTAAATGATAAGTTCACCGACAGTGCAAAATCTACCCTACAAATGAAATGCAGACGTCAAAAATTTTTGACTTTGTGGACAATTTTGACAAATTTGATCTAACGCTACAATTTTGAAAAAACTTTGACACATTTTGACATGTCAAAACAAATCGCCCTAGTCATGACCCATCATATCATATATTGTCATTGCGCTAATGCAAACAAGGCATTGCGGAGTACAAGCTCACCTATTCAAATTGGGAGCAACAGATTCACCAAATTGTTCCACTTGACTTCAGGAAGATTGCTTTAACGCAGAGCGAACGTTTGTAGTTGTATAATTGTATATCTGACTCCAAGATGTATTATTGACTCCAAGAAGGTTGCGTTTACAATTCACTGCGTGTTTCTTCCTTGCGTTCGACGACCGGCGTACACGCCGTACGACCTTGTTGGCTGACGTACCACGGAGCCCTGTCTATTGCACACGTATTCGATGGATCACACTGACGAATATATTTTGTTTCCGTCTCCCCGGCTTGTAACTTTATTGAATATCACGTACGGTTCGAAAATGCAATATATCTTTCTCGCAATTAGCGAAGCACTTATAAATGTCTATCGACTTCCGAACTGGCTCATAATCATGCATGTATATCGACTTCCTCACCAGCTAATAATCATGAATGTATACATCAATGTCTCTACGTGGTATTACACACGTATATCTCGAAATGAACCCAACGTCGTACTATTTCATATTTCTTATCAATCATTCATACGACAAATATACGACTCACGAAGGCCTTATCGGGTTTACCAATTCCTTATTGGATATCATTAACATGGCGTTATACCAATATACTTCGTTAAAAGTTCCCCCTTCCTAGCAAAAGAACTTGGTGTAAAAAAACGAATATATTGGTCAATATCTCATACCTAGGGTCATACACATATGGACTGGGGCTAATCATAGGGACTGAAGTTAATCCTAGGGATTGGAGACAGGAAACGATTTTTATATGCAGGGGCAAAAGTAAACTAATGAAACGACCTACCATCCAAGCGTGGCATTCGGAAACCCTATTTTACATTACCATCTCGGAACGACTCGCAATATCATCGTTCCGTCCTACTGGCAACTGAAACTCAGATCAACAATAGTTAGCGTCCAAACGCAAAACAAAGAAATAAAATACATAATTTAACCAGCACAAAAATGTTACAACAGCGACCTTAGTGGTCACTTCGCTTGCAATAACAACAAATTAATGAAAATGTATAATAAAGAGCAACACAAACTAGAAAATGCAATGCAATTCACAGACGTAACCAGTCTAAACCAGTCTATATGCACTGACGAATGCCATCTACGTGTATGCAAGGTCAACACCATAATTCATTCAGCAATCATGCTTCAAAACCCACAGAACATGCTATTCACTGTCGTCGATCACTTCTTCTACTTTCTCATTATTACTGTTAACCCGTCCAGCGGGAACAGCAATCATTCTCACCTACCAAATCCGTGTTGTTCGTACGCAACAACAGAGGGCTTATGGCAACTCAACGACAATTCTGCCGTGACCATCTCAAATATGACGCACAGTTCCGTGAAGCATAAGCGGGCCTACACGAGCCTAACATTCTGATGTCCGCACATATTACTACAACGCATACTTTAGCAACGAGCTTCGGTGACCCCACCTTACATTCTATAACGGGGAGTCACAACATGATGCAGCAATCCTGCATTTACATATCACAACAACATATCACTGTCTATCTTTACTTTACGCGATTCAACAATCGACGAAGCAGCAATCCTGCCTTTACGCAACATATTATTGCACAAGGCACAATTTTCATCACACGTATCTTTATTCTACGCGATTTAATGCAACACATAATCATTCAAATGTCTTGGTCTAACAATTCGTCTCCCTCTGGACGTATACTTTGGACTTGNCTCGTTGAGAGTTCTGCCTTCATTACATGTTTGGGTCTTAGNTNTGGATTCATGCCCATTATTATCGCNATCGACTTCAACAGGTAAGCTATCAGATATTCGCTCTCGAGACGCGTCACTAACACTACCCGGACAGTCGCTACCGCTGTCATCATCACTAGACGACACTACACACGCGTCGCCCGGAGTTACCGCGGAGNTTAGTACCACTTTGTCCGCATCAACGGGCGGAAACTGCCGAACAAAATCATCGAACANGTCGTTATCTACATCAAATGACGGAAAAANTAACAACGGTCTATTTATGCAGACTACTGAAATACAAATCAACAACATAAGGCGCTNAAAAAAAAACACAAACATCACGTAATACCTCAAAACAGTACATACACGATATTACGGCAACATTAAAGGATACATTACATTGGGCATTCAAAAAACCGATAATATCACTCGCACACGAACTAATTAGCAAGATACTGTTATGGGTATAAAAAAAAATCGAATATTCACCTGCAATCATTTTATTCTAAATTGATATGAAACTTCCTAATTCATATCACGTAGCATTTAACGTTGGTATATACCAACAGAACGAGAGTGTGCCCTATTTATTGTATTACATGCAAAGCAATGTTTGCAAATATCATGCACTACCGCGGTGCATATTTTCTCAATGATATACTCAACATAAGGGTATCGTCGTATGGCAGAGGCCTAATATCTCTTCATAAGGCTTGCAATATATCATCATTCATCACACATACATAATAAGCTATTCAGCTATTGGATGCATCATGGCATCGAATAAATAGGGTATAGCCTTCTTGCCACGGGTTTACCCGCACACATCTCTTATCAAAACATCATGCTATATAAGCACATGCGTCCTACAGCTCTAGTAGCGGAGGTATATATCACGTACGGTTCGAAAATGCAATATATCTTTCTCGCAATTAGCGAAGCACTTATAAATGTCTATCGACTTCCGAACTGGCTCATAATCATGCATTCATACGACAAATATACGACTCACGAAGGCCTTATCGGGTTTACCAATTCCTTATTGGATATCATTAACATGGCGTTATACCAATATACTTCGTTAAAATTGCGTCATTGACTATATGTTGACCTATGTCGCATCTACAAACATCAGAAAAGAGTCCTCATGAAACATTGTCGGAGAAAGAATACACAACTCGAGATTTGTCAACTTTTTTTTGTTTTTTTAAAACGAATAATTGAGTTTACCTAATTTGACGATGTTGATTCCGAATTTGCCGTCAGAATTCACTCATCACATCACAATTTTTCGAAAAAATCGAATGAATATGTTACTCAAATACGGCTGCAGGGCGTTTATGCCCGTTTAGGTCCGTATATGAAACGAAACACATCCTACAAAGCTCTCAGCTTACTTCATTGGATTTGAGGTTTGATTAGCTTGAAATAAAACCCTCTAGATCAGCGGTTCTCAACCTTTTTTGACACGCGCCCCCCTTGGCGATGGTCAGTAGCCCAATTTTATGTAGAGTGGCCCGCGAATGGATTCAAATGTTGAATGCGGCCCGCGAGCTCAAAAGTTTGCACACCCCTGTTCTAGACCGTTGAGCCAGTACCATATTTATGAGTTCAAAACAAAACAAAAAAAACTTTACACGTTTGAGTAGTTTGGGTACTATATTCCAAATTCGAAATCAAAAGTTTCATATTCTCGCAAGACCACTTAATGCCAGTTGTACCAGCTACAAGGATAGAAGCACATTGATTTGCATTGTGCGACAAAACAGCTTTTAGGCTTGATGCATAAATAAAGAGGCGCAATTCACGGTTCCCATTGTCTTTATGAGACCTTGATCATCGACACAATAGACTAAAGAGGGTTCGCCGGCAAAGAAGAGTGTGTATTCACTATCACGATGCATATACCAAGCAAAAGTGGTATCAGTGCCAAGTAGGGGAGACCGGGGACAATTATAACACTTTTCGTATTTTCCAACATTACGTGTTTTTCTCGAGGAAATTTCACTTCCAAAGTTTTATATAAAGAAGCCAACAACTCGATAGTTGATATAAAAACTAAATTGGAACTCAATCAAGAATCAATCATGGAAATTTTGGGTCGCAAAAATCGCTGCTCAAATGTTACAATCGCCCCGTACCCAGAGGAAATTGTACCACCCTTGCGGGGCAATTGTAACAGTGTTATTTATAACTAAAAACAAACGAAATGAACAACGAAACGGAAGCACAAATTGTAATATTGGATGAAACTAAGGGAGAGACGTTTGAACGCTTCCAGGCTACGGCCCATCGCAGTTATGGCATCTGAATGCAATATCACCCTTCGTGTCTTGTTCAAGCTTAAAGTGTTCAAGAGACACATTCATTCCGTCATGTCCCTACACATATTCGGCCTCTTATACCGAGGTTCTGTTCTTCAGCGTGCATATTGGGTTGGTCATTCGGTCACTGGCGAAGGTGCGAAATCGACCTGGCTAACATATCTTGGTTAAATGGGTCGATGATAGTATAGCAAAACGAGGACGCAACATTGTGTGGCGTCAAAGCTATAATGACATTCTTCTGTGCTGTACAAAATTAAAATAAATTGTTCACTTCAAATATCAAAATGTAAGTATGGGCCATGATCAACTCAGAGAACGAGGATTCAGTCATGACCATTGAAGTTCGACACACCAAAAGTCGATCAACATGAGAAAGGGTGGTTGAATCACGAAAATAACCGAACCGTCAGATTCACATCACCACTATTGTATGGCCGTTTCGACAGATGATCATGTTAGAATTGGTATCGCAAGGCAGCATCTGTTCTGGTGAACTTCTGGCTGTTGCAAGATTATCTGCAGTAGATGAATGGTAATACCAACATATGAACAAAGACATTCAGATATGATAACATATTGTAACGGGGCAAAAGTAACAGAGTGTTACGATTGCCCCTGACACGCTCGACCATGATTAGTGTCTCAGTACGGTACCTTCCCGGCGATGCAAGTCCTATTCTTTCCATCATCACGGTAGACTATGGTAACATTGTTCCAGCTACATATATTACGTTGTAACTACTTGAGGTACTATTCGTCTAAACAAATTATTCCAGACCAGAAGAACTTTACTCAAGGGTCGAAAATTTCGTTTTTTGCAAATTATTCCGGGGTTTCACACCGTAGCTCAACGTAACTCCAGGTATAATAGGAGAGATAACTACTGCATGCGCACTTAAAATATCAAGCTGATTTCTCCATCCTACAAACGGTGAGGTCGATTGTTACATTTACCCCTAGTTACATTTGTCCCCGGTCTCCCTAGGCTATATGTTTGGCTTTCAATCTGGAACCTACAATAAGAGCAGATTCATTTGGCAAATTCAATTTTATGACACAGTTATTCAGTTCAGCTTGATTCAACTTTATATAGCTGCTGACCAACATCATACACATGCTGAGATTCTTCTGCATTGCGATTCCGGGTCTACTTGCATGAATTCTTCTCTGAACAGGCTTCGGCATAATTCCGACATGACACTTTAATATTCCTTGGCGGACAGTTCAACTTGATCCTCACCGCCTCTATGCAGCGCGGCTGATTTAGCCAGTGCATCTGCGATTTCATTGCATCCCACTGAACAGTGGCCTGGAATCAATGTTCCCTCTAATTTTTCAAGAGTCTGCGCAAACACGCCAACTCACTGCGCAGGCCCTCGGACAACAGTGCGCAACCACACTGCAATAGGGTGATAAAACAAACTATTGGGGGGCTTCGCCCCCCAGACCCCCTACGGCTCTAGGCTTCTTCCGGTATACTTATCATGTACTTTGGGTGCCCATTTAGTAGTAGCGTCCCTAAACGCGCGAAGTGCGAAAAAAATTCTATAATTCATGATTGCATCGGCCAATATGATCGGGAATTGCATATATATTGCTATCACTTTTTATCCTCTCCCTGCTCACATAATCAGATTTACCGGTAGAGCTGATCCAGTGAGGTGTGTTGGAATAGATAGGCCCTCTAAATATTAATAAAACATCTTCGGGCGTACCCGTTGATATAATGACTTCGTTACATGATGCTATTTCGTGGCCCCTATCTGCTATGTCAAAAGATATTGAAATCGCCAAAACGTACTAAAGTAAAAGACGTACACGATTTCAAATTGGTATTTCTTAACTGGAAAATAATGTTCCCTCGATATGGCATTTGTCTTGTTGTGGAACTCTGATCACCAGGACAGGAACATTCGGCGCCAGCCATTTAGGCGCCCATGGACATGGACAATTACACATATATTTGTATATATCGAAGTTTTCTGTCAGCACCGTGGCAGTCTTTTTTCGCTCAAGGTTTTCTCGCTGCTGATCGTTCTGGCGCACTTCTTGGATTCGCATGTTACATCGCCTTTAACTTCATATGTCTTGGCGCGTCATGGTGCGGTAATGGCCGACGCCCAACTGCCCATTTCTATAAATCATGCCTAATTTTTGTTGGGAATGGGTACCCAATAATCAGATATCTTACAATAATAAAAGGCGCGTAGCGCGAAAAATAATCCTGAAAAATTTCAAAAAATACACCATGATTTATGTTAATTCTCGAAATAATTTTGAACCCCTCCAATTGGGGGGTTCGGGGTGGGAAAGTTACGGTCCTGAGTAAATCTTACGCAATGTTCATGCCACGCGGAGAAGACTATTATTCGTTAGTTTCTCGCAGATTAACTTGGAGCTAGCACATGGTTATTATTTATAACTTTGTTAAACCATGTTATTTCGCCATTCCCAGAAAATAATGCGCTATTGAAATGATAT
>KE603109.1:0-13160 GCA_000444245.1 Botryllus schlosseri | reverse complement strand
GCCTAATAGCATGCTACGGATCGTATTTGCGCGGTGCTAAGGTCAGTCTGTACCAACAGTGCATGTCTAGATATTCCAGTGGTGTGCATTGAAGCTTATTTAGATGCCCAATTTGTTGAATGAACAATTCTCCAGAAGAAAATGTTCTAGGATTATTTGTGTTTGGTGGAATGTTATAAAACTGAAGACACCAGATACACCAAAATCTTCCTTGAGGCAGGAGTTGATCGGTTGCGAGTACGGTGGAGAGATTGCTTGTCAATCACAATGGAGCTCACTGATGCTGATGCAAATCACAATGTAGTCCTTTTAGCTTCAGGTGCTGGATTGTCTTAATCAATGCATATGCATGAGAGCATATATCAGAACCTAATATGAAAATAAATCATGGTTAAAATATCTATTGCAGGAGTCTCTGAAAAAATGTCTTTTTCCTTACTTACCCTGTCTTACAAGTGCAAGACGAATCAATAATGGATTTTCCGAGAACGTGTATTTCCATTGAGTGTGTTATCTCACTTTTCCGCAAGTTGCGATGACATTGGCTGTTCACTAGAATATTGCTTCCAAAAAGAGTGGATTGTCTCCTCAATCTTTATCCCTAAATCGTGTGCGTAGCGCTCCATGAAATACTTCGAAGCTTTCTCCGCGGTGTTAGAAGAAGATGCTGTTCCACTCAAATCCATAAATTCGATAGAATCTCCATAGCTTTCAAGTTTCATAATAAATACACAAAAATTGTGATGTGTGGAAGCAGCTATATTTCATAGTATATATATTTCTGAACATGAGATCTGCTTGAAAATTTTGCTCGAAACCTGGAGCCTATGAAATCGTCAAAATATGCATTACCACAATCCTATAGTATAGTATACAACAATCGTCGCTTAATCCGAAAAGTTGTCAAAAACCCGTGTATTTGGACACAGCACGCTGGTGCGTACTTGCCACCATTCATGGTCATCCTAGATTAAAAGCTGCAACTACATACTAGCTCTACGCTATTACTATTCATTAGGGCCAGTCATCCCCAATTCAACGTAATCTTGCTTAAAACCTTCATTTTTCAACCTTTTTCCATAAGAACTCATAGTAAGCTTGCCCGGGCTTGTTCTTTGTTTACATCCTGCTGCAACCTTATTGGTTAGTGTCAAAGGTCACGTAAGTGTCTATTGCTCCTGCTGACGATCAAGATCTTGCTGATGCTTCATCATCTGAAAAAGCATGACCAGTTCAGATTGATTTTCAGTGGTGCTTAATGGAGAGGCGTCGACTCTTTCTTTTGCGAGGGTTTGTTGGAATTGCGGATTTTTCTCAATCTCTCCGTCAAAACAGCTTTGCTTCCACTGGTAGCTTCGCCAAGATGTTGTAACTCGGATCGTAAATCGTCGACCGTCATCTTAGCTAGTAACTCCCAAGTCGGTGCCAAGGCAGAGATGAGCAGATTTGAAATTTCTATGTCCTAATCCAATCCAAACCTTTGAATCCAAATCCTAATCCATAACTTTTTCAGATTCTAGTCCATGTCCAGTCCTAATCCGATTCCAACTGAAAAATTCAGACAAAATACCTATTTATGCAATGGAGGGATTCGAAAATTTTCTTTCACAACCAACGATTCATTTGATTCAAGATAACTAAATAAACATAATTACATTATTAACTGATCTGAATAAAGTTTGTCGCGATTCTCACGACATTTCAATCTCCCAGAAAATATAGGTACATCCAATCCAAATCCTAATCCGTTCTGAAAAAAATGTATAATCCAAATCCGACAAAATTTTACAAATCCTGTTTTATCATATCCTAATCCATGCTCATCAGCTTCGTTCCGCTTCACTGAAGCTTTACACAGACTTATTTTACGGCAGCTACTGTAGGATTTCTGGCAATCCAAAAGTTGTCTTCCAGAGCTCAGAATTTACTGAATCTGGTCTTGATCGAAAGCTACTATCGCACTGATTCCGAAAATGTAAATAAAAATATGATCAGGCACTGAACCGATTAGAATTCGCCCTCCAAGTCTGAATTATCGGCATTGTCCGAACAATCGAAGAGCCGCAATGGGTCATTGTTATGGTCATTGTTTTGCGGTCATCCGATTGTTCTGAACAATGCAGATTTTAGATGTTGAGGGTGGTTTTTCATCTCAGTACCAAGGTTGGATACTTGCGGGAATCCGTTGGAGATTTCACAAACGACATCTCAAACGTAACGAAACTCTTTCAAGTACTAACAGATTTAGTGACGAGCAGAGTCGATCGATCTTCGTAGGGCAGAAGACTCTTGAATGTAGACTGAACATGCGGTGCCTGAATCGAAGAGCGTTTCGAAGATATCGGCTTTAATAGGCTTCTTGTGAATTATCCCGACGCGGCACTGAAGAAATCAATGAGTGGCGCTTTATCAGGTGTCGGGATCCTGTCTGTTGCACACTAAATCTGGAAATGGGTACTAAGCAAGCGTTGTGTATCTCAAATCTCTTCTGTTTCATCTCTTCTGTTTCAAATACTAGCAGTCCAAAACATACAATACGGAATAGCTTGTTCAGAATATACGTTAAATGGCGAGATTCACAAGATTGCTTGCTCGTCCGATATAGAAGGCGATTGTCGAGAAATGAAATAGGAACAGTGAAACATGAAGGAAAATGTGAACGGGCGCCGCGACAATCAAATTAAACAACAATCAATCGATTAGACGTACAGACCGACCGACGTGAAAACCGACTAGCCGCGAAATGCTTGTCGCCGAAATATAACATTCCCGCGTCGCAATAGCAGCCATTTGAGCTGCGATTCCGTACTGAGTTTCATTTCTCCGTTAAGCGGCGATCACACACAATGTGCGACCAGATCAACAGCGATCGATGCAGCGGAGCATTTCTTTGTATCTTTAGCTTAATGATCGCGAGCGCTATTCCGTCCGAATGACGATGCGACGAGAGGGCGATGGTACCTATTTTGTTGCTGTGGTTGTCGTGCTGACATATCGTGCGAGGCTAGTCTGATTTGCATAAATTACCCATTTAGAAAATCCAGTAGTTCTATAGTTGCGCATTTTTCAAATCCAGAAGTTTGAACAAATCTGTGTGCTTTGGCAGAGTTGCGGGTACCTCCGTATCTTCATATCACATCGATGACTCTGTATTTATACCTTGCAGTATGATATTTGTATTTATACCTTGCAGTATGATATTTAACTCCTGATCAGAAGCAAGCCCTGGCAATGTTGTGCATTCGAAGAAGAATGAAAAAAAAGATCCAGGTCAGATCGATCTGGGTGCATCCTATTTTACAACGGCGAGAACAGCTAGGAGAATATCATAGGTTGGTCAAGGAATATGAATTAGAAAGAGAAGCGCATTATTTCGACTACTTTCGGATGAATCCACAGCAGTTTCATTATCTAATCCAATGGATTGGAGAAGATATCGACAAACTAGATACCAACTGGAGGAAAGCTGTTTCTGTAGACGAAAGATTGGCTGTGACTTTGAAATTTCTCGCGCATGGGGACCCATTCAGAACAATCGCTGGATCCTAACGACTTGGCCGCTCAACTGTATGTAACATTGTTCATGAGACTTGTAAGGCGTTATGGAATAACATTCGATGGACATATATGAAAACTCCATCCTCTGATTCTGAGTGGGTTGAAATAGCAGAAAAGTTTGAAGAACTGTGGCAGTTCCCAAATTGTGTCGGAGCAATCGATGGGAAACATGTTCAGATGAAATGTCCCGCAAATAGTGGTTCATTGTTTTACAACTACAAAGGAACTTACAGTGTGGTTTTGATGGCGGTTGTTGACGCTGAGTAATGGATTCGTTTCGCTCAAGTTGGAAGTTATGGACGCGAATCGGATGGAGGAATTTTCCGCGATTCACCATTTGGGCGTGCACTAGCTGCACATGAACTGCAGCTACCTGCAGATCGGGAAGTTGAGCCAGGAAATATCAATTATGGGAACGTTAACACGACGCTACTAGTTTGAAGTAGAATCCGGTAACGTTGGACGAGGATGCCAAACGCATTCTCCACGACACGCCGTGCCCGAGATAGTCGTTTATTATAAACGTCTCTCGGTTAGGCTAGGTATTTTCCAGGATATGGTCTCATCAGATGATATGATGAGGGGAAGGCTTCATCGCCAGCGAATACATATGGTGACGGAAGCCTTCCTGGCTCAACTTCCCGATCTGCAGGTAGCTGCAGTTCATGTGCAGCTAGTGCACGCCCAAATGGTGAATCGCGGAAAATTCCTCCATCCGATTCGCAGCCATAACTCCAACTCAACATTGATTGAAATGTGTATAGGCTACTCCTACAGTTGGCGACTGTGTACTAAGGCCTTGCGGCCCCTCGTCGTCATCCTGGTCCGTATCGGATTTTCACTGGTGTGACAAAGAAATGATTGATTGACATAAATTTAAAGGTGTGTATGCCGATTTTCTCGGGCACAGTAGGCCTACCAGTACATATAAACATTAGGGTTGTTCAAAATTTTGAAAATGTTTTGAATTATGCGTGTCCATCGCTTATTCTGTAGGTTATTGTTAAAAAACAATAACGGGATTGAAAGAAGCTCGCAGGAAAGCCGCTAACGTTTGTCTAAATCAGTGGTTCCCAACGTGGGCGATATCGCCCCCCAGGGGGCGATTCGTCGGTCCAGGGGGGCGAAAATAGCCAAGGGGGCGATAGGGGGGCGAAAATGGACGAAGGGGGCGAGAGGGGGCGACGGCGCGTTGAAATGACTATATTGGCGTCCATGACCGTAACTGCCACACCCGAACCCCCAATTGGGATGGGCGGCCAGAGCTCGAAGGGGGCCCACAATTTTTCCTGAATTAACAATATTTATAGAGTATCATTTTGGAAATTTGGGCAACTCTTTCACAAAAATTTCGCGCTGCGCGCCATTTCATGGTCACATATTACTTCCTTATGTGATACTATTCCTCCAAGAAATAATACGCATGAGTTATATAAATGGGCATCTCGGCGTCAGCCATTATCACATCAGCCATTATCACATCATCACGGACCAAGACATATGAAGTTTCAGGCTATGTAACATGTGACTCCGAGCAGTGTGCCAGAACGAGAAAATCTTGACGGAAAAGGACTGCCTTTATGGTGACCGACTTCAATATATACATACGATATACATATATATTTAATTGTCCATAGGCACCTAAACGGCTGGCGCCAAATGTTACTGTCCTGGCAATCAGAACCCCACAAAAATGCCATCTCGCTGAGAAAAATTAATTGCCAGTGCAGAAATACCAATTTGAAATCGTGTGCGTCTTAGTTTAGTACGTATGGGCAATTTGAATATTTTTTGACATAGCAGACAGGCCACGAAATGTCATTACGTAACGAAGTAATTTTACCCACGGGTCCGCCTGAGTATGTTCGATCATTATTTACGGGCCCCACATTTTCCAAGACACCTCACTCAGCTTTACCGGTTAATCTGAATACATATGAGCAGAGAGAGGATAAAAATTGACAGCAATATATATGCAATTCCCGATCATGAAAGAAATTTTTCGCGCTTCGCGCGAATTAGGCCCACTAACAAAAGAGTCCAACAATTTGTGCTGAGAAGTAGCGGTAAAGAGGTATCGTGGGAGTTGAGTCTGAGGGGTGCAGAAGTTTGCTTTATCACCCTATGAAGGAGGTGGTCAAGACCTACGCATTGCGGGGGGCTGACGAAGTGCTGGCAGAGGTCCCTTGGGAATCAAGTCGGAGAAAACACCTTTTTTGGTGGAAACGTGTAATTTCGAGGTCGAGTCGAAAAGTTGCCGTTTTCTTAGTCAACTCACCGGTGATTTCAATCTGTATGTCCATTTGTCGGTTCCCAATATTTGGGGGGCGATTATCGGTGTGAAGTTTGAAAAGGGGGCGATGAGTCGAAAAAGGTTGGGAACCACTGGTCTAAATGCGTTTGGAAGTCGCTGTTGAAGAGTGGGCGGGCAACCGACAGCAGAGGCAGGCAATCTCAAAACCACGGTTCTTGATTGGGTAATCGGCTAAGCTTCACTGATTACTGCAACAGCTGACTCGGATTCGGGAGCTTTGCTTTACTAAATTGAAAGTCTGTTTTGCTGAGGTAGAGTCTGTAAGTAGCGGTTATGGTTCTGTACAAGCGCGTTGTGGGTTGATTAGTCATTAGTAGTACTGTAACACGTGTTCTTTGAATGCTTCAGAGTCGATCCGACGATAGCAGTAGTTTATGATTTGGAGCAACAATAGTGCAGTCATGGCAGGAGCAACAATAGTGCAGTCATGGCAGAGGCAAAACGGCGAAAGATTGCACACATGCCGCAGCGAAGAACAAGATCCAAATCTGAGCAGTACTTGGTCGGATATACTTTCGATTACATCTGTGGCTTGAGATTACCAACTATACGAGAAGTAATGAGTTACTTGCTGCATCTGAAAGAGCATTGTCCTCAGTCAACCCTTACTCACGAACTATGTACTGTGGTGGTGGATGATGTAATGACAGTGGGGAAAATGGCGACAATGCAGTCCGATCACTTAAAAACCCTTGGAATTCAAAAGATACAAAATGCGGCAGGTCAGAGAAGCTGAAACTACTTTCGACTTAATTAAAAAGTGGAATATACAAGATGCTGTAACAGCTTTGGTTTTTGACACCACAGCAAGCAACAGCGGCTGGAAGGAGGGTGCAGCGAAGATCCTTGAGGACCTTCTAGGAAAGAAGGTTTTTACCATGCGTGTCGGCACCATGTGTATGAGCTAGTAGTCAGAGACGTCTGGAAATGTTTATCTGGAAAAGCAACAACCTGACCAGAGAACACATGGTTTGCCCACCTTAAGAAGAGCTGGAGTAGTCTTGACAGAAAACAGCAATTCAAGACTCTCACTATTCCTATATGCTTTAAAGAACGAGCATCAATGACAGTTGAGAACTTCAAGCTACTATTCGCCAGAAAAGATTTCTTCACACGGGATGACTACAAACAAAGTGTGACTAATGCTCTTGCTCTTCTCGGTGCAGATGGAGATATACATCATCACAAACCTGGTGCAACACACCCTGCAAGGTGGATGGGCACAATTCTGTATGCTCAGATCCTCAGAAGATGTTCATGTGGGCTGATCAGTTACATTACAAATCTGAAGAAGTGGAACTGCTGCATCGCTTCAATTTATTTTTAGTTCTCTTTTATATCCCTGCCTGGGTTGCTTCCAGCATCGGCCGTGATGCAGCCGGTAATGACTTGAGATCCATCCAGGACATGTTGAGTTACAGGGAACATGATGAACAAGTTTCCAAAGCTGCTTCACAAAAGCTTTCAAAGCATGACTGGTATATCGTGGAGGAAACCGCTGTATATGCCTTGTTTTCGTCGAGTGAAAGCAATGAAACCCGAGAAAATATGGCAAAGACGCTCCTGCAGGTAGAGCGAACTTCAAGTTTCGGGAGAGGCCCGCGCCCTCATTGAATGCAACTGTACACATCAACAAGGCCACTACTTTATCTGATTTTATTGGGCCACAGTCGTGGTATATATTTGATGTTTTTGAATGCTCTGGGGCGCGACTAGCTCAACCGGTTGATGTTTGGCACTTATCAGATTCCTACACCAGAATGAGCTCCTACATCAGTTCTGTCAAAGTCGTTAATGATGCCGCAGAACGAGGTGTAAAGCTAAGCACAGACTATGCTGCAATCTTGACTGACAATGAACAACAAAGAGACAGTCTGCTTCAAGCTGTAGAACAGCATAGGAAGACAGTTGGTGACAGCAGGAAGTCAACTCTAATCAAAAGCCTGTAATCTGCAACGTGTGCCTGACAATGCAACACTGATCTGCAACGTACTTTTTTAATGTCTTTTGTAAATAGTGCTTTTCGCATTCATTCAATTGTGAATAAAAAGTGTAATATGCGTTCGTTTATGGGTGAGACGTCGACTAGTCATAACAAGTACTACTGAGATGTTGACTCCTGGTGGTAAATTTTTGAGTTTCACTCACTGTCAATAACTTTTGGAAAGGTTGAAGGTAGCAAGATGCATGCATCTAGTTTATTCGTATCTCAACTAGCGAGGGCACCTGTTCAATACATAGCACTTTCTGCAGGTAGATGTTAACTTAGGCGGTTGCAATGTTGTACTATGGACTCTTGATGACAACATTAACAAAGGCAATATATCATGTCTGTAATGCCACCAACAGAAACGACTGCACAACAGCACTCAAAAATCGTTACCAGCAGTGTTCACAAAGTCGGTCTTTCAGCCAATCACTAGCTTATTATTATTGGCTTCAACCAATCAGGATCAATGGCTTCTCTTTGCCCACCCACTTCATCGATTCCCCGCCCACTCACCGATGGCTACTTTCAAACGCATTTAGACAAATATTACCGGCTTTCCTGCGAGCTTCTTTCAAGCCCATTATTGCTTTTTAACAACAATCTACAGAATAAGCGATGGACACGCATAATTCCAAACATTTTCCAAATTTTGAACAACCCTAATAAACATACAGTGTTTATTTATCGGAACGAAGTAAAGATGATGACGGAATAAACGGGTTTAATAGGCAGGAGACCTTGAAAAATCCGAGAGAGAAAGTTCTTGTAGAAAAACCTTACCATACGGGGTTCATAGGTCCGTGATCTATTGGGCTCTTGTTGAAGTGTCAATCAATGGCCCGATGGATATTGTAGATAACTCAGGCTTGTTATCTATAGATGGATAGCTCAAGCCTCTTCACTTTTAAACTTGGTTGGCTCGGGTTCAAGTCACGCGAAGGCAACGAAGTGAATATTCCCACGCGAAGGCAACGAAGTGAATATTATAGATAACTCAGGCTTGTAATCTATAGATGGATAGCTCAAATCTCTTCACTTTTAAACTTGGTCAGCTCGGGTTCAAGCCACGCGAAGGCAACGAAGTGAATTTTACAAGTAGTAGTTGTAGAAGCCTACAATTTTGTATAAATGCTGCGGCCCGCGGCGTCGTCAAAACTGGCCCGCGAGCACATTTGAGTTTGAGACCTCTGGCCTAGTCACTAGGGGTAGATGGCTGTGCCCGCCGATGGTCGATTGACGCCTGATACTCACAGAGTTTTCTATCTTTTAACAGTGCTCTAGCTAGTGTCTGTGACTGAGAGATTATTCAAAGACGATGGAGCGAAAGTTCAGCAAAGAGGAAGTACAGCAAGTATCAAGAAGTTAGCGATGGTCGATGAGACTCCAGGGAGCTGTACCCCAGGGGATGGATCTCGGAATGGATTCCCGTGTGGGACCTGTAACCGGTCGTTCAGTACGCCCCAAGGCAGAGGGCAAAGGAGTGTCGTTTGCCGCTTCCTCATCTGCGAATCCGACGATTTGCGTAACTGCTCCCGACGCGGAGCCAACCATTGATACAGATGAAGACAGTGTCAAGATGGAAGCAGCCTTTCAGGTCGGGCCTGATATCTTTAATCTTAACATGGAAGATGAAGAGACAAGGAATGCGCTGGTGAACGAAAATCCAAACATTCAACACAATGGAAAGAGATATACGCTTATCTAACCTAGGGATCAGCCATCGGTAATTAACATCCGAGCATTGGCCTCTGAGGCAAGTAATGGATCAATAGCGAAAGCTCTGGATCAATGGAAATCTGGAGTAATAGTTGGAATTAAAAAACTCTACCACTAAGAGTTGAAACTTCACAACGGAGATAAGATCCGTGTCAATGGTTGAGTACACACCATGGAAGCTGCCAGCCTTCATCAGCATTGATGGCGCAAGCTGCAAGGTGAACACGTCACCAAAAACATGCACGAAGTGCAATAGAAAAGGTCATCTGGCCACGAACTGCAACATTGCATACTGTAGCCAATGTAAAAAGACAGGGCACACAAGAGAACAATGCGAGGAACTTGAGAAAGAATTCCCCGCATTGGGAAATACACAGAACCAAATAAGAACCTGATGAGGGGCACACAGAAACAAATAAGAAGGTCATGGCCTGCGAAATGTGAAATTAGGAAATGCTGCCTTATCAATGTAAAATATAGAAAGAGTAAGTATCTCGTGGGGTGTAGTTACTGTTGGAGCGTAGCTTGTCTAAGGTGGATTTAGCCTGTAATACATCACCCTTTTCAACATTTTCTCCAATTACCAGATGATTCGTTTCATTTTCATGATTCAAAACAGACCATGTTTTTTTCAAATAATCAAAAATATGAAGTTTTGGGCCAGTTGATGCACCGAAAACAATTTTGAGCACATGTGATAAAATGATTTCATAAATATGATGACGGCATGCGGTCCAAAGTAGTGGATGTCCCAACAAAGCTTCCAGCAAAATGCATGCACCACTTTTATTATTAATATTAATTTTGAAAATGGGACATTGTGGCGCTTGTCACCTTATCGGTCTGGTGCGCCACGACAGAAATGTTGTATTACCAGTCACAAGTCGTGTACTTTCGCAAGTCGTGTACCTTAACGAAAATTTGTTCAAATCAAAACATTGCTTGCCAGGACGAACTCGACGAGAGGCGAGAGAAGTTCTGGTCGTACGAGAAGGTTATATGTGGTGAACTCAACTTTCAAGCTCAAGCAGAAATCAATCAAATATGCTCGGTGCCAATCGTATTTTGGGCATGTGAGGAGGAAGTGATCCACATTCTCGGGTACGTGGCATAAGTCACAAAAAGGCGTGTCGATGCAGCCTATTTTAAATAAATGCCCCTTTAGGCGACAATGGCCGGACCGGAGACGGAATAATATCGTTTCATACAAACGCGATCTGTGCATCGAGGGAAACGTTGTTCGTACCGTTTGGTGGAAACGTTTGTAGTGGTTTCCCGTCTCTGTTGAACGGTACTCGGTCTGCCACTCAGTCCGGACGTATTTTCGTACTTCGTTCTTGACATCTCTATAGGTAATTTGAGGTATTCCCTGACTGTCAAATACAAAAGAGGCGGTGGAACGTGCAAGCTCATCTGCAACCTCATTGCCGGGAATGCCACTATGTCCTGGAACCCAGGAGAAGGCAACGTCGATCCCCATCCCTACAACCTGCAGGAAGAGAGGAAAAATCTTATTGAACGTTCTGCTCGGTGTGCGGTTCGGGGTGGTGATTGTGTTCAGAACACTAAGACAATCTGTGAGAATAACATATTTATCGGTTCGACTGCCATGATTGATTATCCACGATAGAGCATTAGGGATAGCTAGCATCTCCACTTGGAAAACGGAAAATAAACTCGGGCAGATTTGGCTAAGTCGGACTGACTGTGTGGTATGTAAATCGTGAAAGCCGTTGCTGTATCCGTCTTTGAACCGTCTGTGTATATCTCGACGGCTTGGTCGTGGCATTCGTAAAGGTAATCTCTGAAACACGAGTTTACTGCGATTGGCGAGTGCCCCTTTCGTATAAGCCGAGTTAATGATCTGTCGACCGTGGGAGGTGGAACTGTCCAGGGTGCCACGTACTGAATTCGTTCTTTTTCCACCGTTAACTGTTCCAGAATAGGGTATTTTGACAGGGTATTGAACGTTTTGAAGTTTGGTCTTATCAAGGAGTAAATTTCATGCCATGTGTCAGTTAGTAGTTCAGTTGATGGGTGTTGGTTGTGTTCCTGACCAAGCAAGTGGCACCGATAATTCATACACAAATATTTGTGTCGAATGTGGAGAGGCGGTTTGTTACATGCGGCTTGCAAAGCACATATGGGTGTACTCCGCATTGCTCCGCAACACAAGCGTAACGCTTGGTTCTGTATGAGCCCTAATTTGTGAGTGTTATACTTCGATGTGAAAAAGTATGCTGGCATACCATAGTCGATGACGGATCTGATAAGAGATCTGTATAACTGTAGGAGTGCGTGTTTATTAGCACCCCATGTGACGACACGAAGTAATCCCATTCGTCTGGAGCATTTTTTCGCGACGTTGTCAATATGTGTTTTATACGTCAACAACTTATCAAAAGTAATGCCAAGATACTTGAAGTTGTCAACGAGGTTGATGCGATTTCCGTCAATGTGCAAGTGCACATCGGGAATCTTTCTTTTCCTAGTGAAGAGCATTGCTACAGACTTCGTTTTTGAGAGGACGAATCCCCATTTACTACACCATTCCTGCACCGAGTCAAGAGACCTCTGAATTGATGAAACGATCGTGGGTATACCAAGACCGCTCTCCCATATGGCACAGTCATCCGCGTAAATGCCAACGCTGCTTCGAACATCTAGGGGCATATCGTTCAACATCACGGTGAAAAGCAACGGACTCAAAACGCTTCCTTGGGGGATTCCGTTATCGAGGCTGTTTACATCGGACAGCGTATTTCCGACACGCACTTGGTAGGTTCGATTTGTAAGGAAATTCTGGATCCAGCAGAGTGCTTTCTCACCAATACCAAGCCGAGATAGCTTCAATAGTAAACCTTTTCGCCAAACCATGTCGTAAGCGCGTTCTATATCGAGAAATACGGCTATCGTTGACCGTTGGTTATTGATAGCCTTGTATATCGAGTCATGGAGTCGTATGGCGTGGTCTAGAGTACACCTCCCCTTTCGGAAGCCTGACTGAGAGGGATGTAGAAAATTGTGGGCCTCCAATTGCCAGCGTATTCTATTTGCGACCATAACCTCCATCACTTTGCAGAGATGACTCGTAAGAGAAATTGGTCGATATGACTTGGGATCGGTGCCATCTTTGCCTTGCTTGAGAATCGGGATTACAATAGAATGCTTCCAGTCGGAGGGAATTTCTCCGCTGACCCAGGATTCATTGAAGAGGCGTAGTAGATGCTGCAGCGAGTTGCCGGAAAGNTGTTTCAACATTGCATAACAGATTGAATCGCCCCCTGGAGACGTGTCTTTCCGGGAGCGTACTGCGCATTCCAACTCTGACATACTGAAGGGTATGTTCAAATCACCTCCAATACGATTTGAACTTGCGGTGGGCATTTGAATTCTTTCGATTTCATTTCTAGACTGCATGAAGGTCACTGGGTAATTCGCGTTACTACTGACTCTATCGCGAATAGAGTTGCGATGTGTTATGTTCTTGATCTTGTTTGAACAATAACTCATACGACGAGGTTGCAACTCTTAACGAGATTTTCAATGTCGCGGTTAATGGAAGGCCATGCGATGTAACGT
>ATSW01101454.1:0-10318 GCA_000444245.1 Botryllus schlosseri | reverse complement strand
TTGTAGTTGTATAATTGTATATCTGACTCCAAGAAGGTTGCGTTTACAATTCGCTGCGTGTTTCTTCTTTCGTTCGACGAACCGGCGTAACCGCGCCGTACGGCCTTGTTGGCTGACGTACCACGAAGCCTGTCTATTGGACACGTATTCGATGGATCACACTGACGAATATATTTGTTTCTGTCTCCACGACTTGTAACTTTATTGACTCACGTACGACAAAGTAACGGACTTCCGAATCAGCGAAATATCATGAATTGAATGACCGTCTCTCATAGCCACGAGAGAGTACATGCACAAATTGTTATCTACGTTCACACGATAAAATATACGACTTACAAAGGTCTTATCAGGTTCCAGTTCAGATAATTATGTAAGGTTTACCAACTCCTTATCGAATAATATTTAAATGGCGTTATACCAATATACTCCGTTAAAAGTTCCCCCTTCCCACCAAAATAACTTGGTGTAAAAAAAACGAGTATATTGGTCAAAATCTCAAACCTAGGGTCATACAACATATGGACTGGGGCTAATCATAGGGACTGGAGACAGGAAACGATTTTATATGCAGGGGCAAAAGTAAACTACTGAAACGAAATACCATCCAATCGTGGCATTCGGCAACCCTACTTTACATAACCATCCCGGGATGACACGAAATCACACTCATACGCCCTAGAGGCAACTGAAACGCAAATCAACCATATTCAGCGTTCAAATACACTAAAGAAATAAAAGGCATTAACTAGCACAAAAGCGGTACCATCAGCGACATTAAAGGTCACTCCGCGAGCAATAATAACATGATATCATCAATACAATAAAAGAAACTTAATAAGTAGCCCAAAACACAAATAAATAATGAAAATGAATAATAAAGATCAACAACTAAAGTACTACAATACAATTCATAGACAGAAAAAGTCTATGTGCACTGGCGAATGCCATCAACGTGTATGCAGGGGCAACATCATAATTCATCCAGCAATCATGCTTCAAAACCCACAGAACATGCCATTCACTGTCATTCACTTACTTCTTCTACTTTCTCATCATTACTGTTAACCCGTCCAGCGGAAACAGCAATCATTCCTACCAAATCCGTGTTGCTCGTACGTCTACGTAACAACAGAGGCTGATGACAATCCAACAATCATTCTACAGTGACCATTTCAAATATGACGCACTACTCCGTGAAGCATAAGCGGGCATACACGAGCCTAACATTCTGAAGTTCGCACAGATTACTACGACGCATACTTTAGCAACGAGCTTCGGTGACCCCACCTTACATTCTACGNCGGGGAGTCACAACATGATGCAGCAANCCTGCATTTACATAANATATCANTNNACAAANCACGCAATTTAACCNCGCNTATCTTTACNNTACGCGATTCAACAATCGATGAAGCAGCAATCCTGCATTTACNCAACATATCAATGCACAAGGCACAATTNTCATCACGCATATCTTTATTCTACGCGATTTAATGCAACACGTAATCATTCAAATGTCTTGGTCTAACAATTCGTCTCCCTCTGGACGTATATCTTGGACTTGACTCGTTGAGAGTTCTGCCTTCATTACATGTTTGGGTCTTAGATATGGATTCATGCCCATTATTATCGCGATCGACATCAACAGGTAAGCATTCAGAGATACGCTCTCGGGACGCGCTACCAATACTACTCGGACAGTCGCTCTCGCTGTCTTCACTACCGGAGGAAATTACATCTGCGTTAACCGGATTAGCCGCGGAGTTTAGTACCGATTTGTCCGCATCAACGGGCGGTCTCTGTGAACAAAATCATCAAACATGTCGTTATCTACATCAAATGGCGGAAAGTAACATCAGTCTGTTAATGCAGACTACTGAAATACAAATCAACAACATTAGGCTATCAAAAAAAACACAAACATCACTTAATACCTCAAAACAACACATACACGATATTACGGCAACATCAAAGGATACATTACATTGGGCATTCAGAAAACCGATAATATCACTTGCACACGAACTAATTAGCAAGATACTGTTATGGGTATAAAAAAAAATCGAATATTCACCTGCAATCATTTTATTCTAAATTGATATGAAACTTCCTAATTCATATCACGTAGCATTTAACATTGGCATATACCAACAGAACGAGAGTGTGCCCTACATGCAAAGCAATGTTTGCAAATATCATGCACTACCGCGGTGCATATATTTTCTCAATGATATACTCAACATAGGGTATCGTCGTATGGCAGAGGCCTAATATCTCTTCATAAGGCTTGCAATATATCATCATTCATCACACATACATATCAAGCTATTCAGCTATTGGATGCATCATGGCATCGAATAAATAGGGTAGCCTTCTTGCTACGGGTTTACCCGCACACATCTCTAATCAAAACATTATGCTATATAAGCACCTGCGTCCAGACTCGCAGGAAATGCGACCCCTACCTGGGTTTAGAAACCAATGATTGCAAGTTACTTTACAAAACTATACTTTGTCAATATCCCAATAACACTAACCAACTAACGTCGTAGTGCAAGATAATAAAACCGATCTACCTTACATTTTTCTAATCCGTGTGATGCATGCTTGGAGCACCACCGTCCGCAAATCTGCTTAACTTCTGCGATTTCCGAACATTTTCTGACACTGCAGACGTCTTCTTCATTGTTGTCTTTGTTACGGCGTATTGATCGTCGACAGCACAACCCCGCTGCATTTCTTCCTGGCAATAACGTCTCTTCGTTTTCTCTGAATGGTCTTTCTAGCCGTTGTGCGAGGCGAATCTTTATATTGATTGTCTTCGGTCGGCTGGTCGTCGTGATTAATTAAATGTCGGGGTCACCATTTAACGCAGAGCGAACGTTTGTAGTTGTATAATTGTATATCTGACTCCAAGAAGGTTGCGTTTACAATTCGCTGCGTGTTTCTTCTTTCGTTCGACGAACCGGCGTAACCGCGCCGTACGGCCTTGTTGGCTGACGTACCACGAAGCCTGTCTATTGGACACGTATTCGATGGATCACACTGACGAATATATTTGTTTCTGTCTCCACGACTTGTAACTTTATTGACTCACGTACGACAAAGTAACGGACTTCCGAATCAGCGAAATATCATGAATTGAATGACCGTCTCTCATAGCCACGAGAGAGTACATGCACAAATTGTTATCTACGTTCACACGATAAAATATACGACTTACAAAGGTCTTATCAGGTTCCAGTTCAGATAATTATGTAAGGTTTACCAACTCCTTATCGAATAATATTTAAATGGCGTTATACCAATATACTCCGTTAAACCTGGACCTAATATTTCGATATGCACCTATATGCTAACATCAATTCCATATCGCTACAATTCTAACATCAAATACTTCCTTAGGTGCTCATATAAACAGCACTTGATAACCAGATCAAATGTGCTGTTAACTAATTTACACTGCTCTGGTTGAAGAAATTCGAAAGTGCCAATGTTCCATACGGTCATCTCTAGAAGATGGAACAGCGGAAACAGCGGAACCAACGGTGCTAACCAGCATGAAAATGTGCCAAAATTCCGTAATTTGGCTTCTAAATGCGTCAATTGGCAACACTGCAATAATTCTTCTCTCCGGCAGCCCCTCACTTCTGGTTACGAAACCAGTGTGCCCGAGTCCGGATTTTGAAATGCTCAAAATCCAAGTCCAACCTGTTTTAAAAAAATCACAATCCGGTCCGATCCGGGTCCGACATTTTTTTTCAAAATCACAATCCGGTCCGATCCGGTACCAACGAAAATAACCCATAATCCTGATCCTGTCCAATCCAAGTCCAATCCAATGCTCATCTCTGTAGAGAAGCAGACCGTGACCCTATGATACCTCTTGCGGATAGGTGTTTCCATGGCATAATGCGCTAGAGGGCGATCTCCTTGTTTCCTTGTTATTGTTTACCACGATACGATACCATACACGACACACGCTGTGATGGAGCGTAACTAAATTTTAGTGTACCGCGTCAAATTCGATGGAAAGGTGTAGATTTTTGAAGGGGTAACTGTATAAATATAGTTCGGAATGTCAACCAACAGTCTTCCTAGATTTTGTTCGTTGCTGATTATTGGTCGTAGCCAACCAGATCTCGCCTCGTACAGTACTAGCCTACACATTGTTCTGACTTCTGTAATGACTCGTGACTCCTATTCGATTCAGAAAGACATGATTGATCCAAACATTCCTATTGAATAATACATTCATTCACGGATCAAGATCATGGAGACATCTCAGTCTTTACATGTATTGCCGGACAGTGCTTGGTCTTGGGTGATTTGCTTCGGCAATGTACTGGCCTCGCTCAGTTCCTTGGGAATATATCGCTGCCTTGGAGTATTTTACCCTGCAGTCATGTCTGAATTCAATGTGAACTACGCCGAAGTTTCTCTGGTATCAGGATTGTTCACGGGGAGCATGTCTTTCGGATGTAAGCATCCTTTCTATTCGATTCTAGTAGTCAGGAAAGTTTTAGCGTTCAAAATTTTATTTCGAACAGCCCTGTTTCTTGTTCTTGTGAAATGGGTCGGCCTCAGGAAAATTGGAATGGGGACCAATTTGCTTTTAAGTATTTCCTTATTCGTAGCGTCGCAAAGCACCAGCATTACAATGTTTGTGGTGACTTGTGGAGCACTGTGTGGTAAGTGACTTACCTTAAGTCGGCTATGCATGGGTGAAATTATGAAAATGCAAATTTAAGTCATATTCAAATAACATTACCGACCCGCATTGCCACATCACAATTATTTAATAACGGAAATTCAGTGTGTCACAGCAGTTCAATAAAACTAACTCAAGTATGGAGCTCTTGCAATCACCCCAACCCTAAAATCAAATCGTAGATCTGCGTGACTTCCTACCCATGTGTTGAAGGGTTTCCTGGCTACCCATCGACGTACAATCCGTCCTAGTAGCCTAGTAGCTTGCTAACGGAAACAGTCGTGGGCAAGTTTATTACGTGATTGTGATCATCCTTGACATGTCCCATTTCATTATTCATATTAGCGAAGAGAAATTGTTCCCAACCCTAAACCAAGTCAATAACCCCGTACAGATGCATGAATATGACCCCAATGAATAATTTAAGGATATCGCACACAGAACAATGTGTGCATCGAGCATCAGACGCTTGCTAAAATTTAAATTCATATTTCCTATGTGTATGTCTTTGCGACGACATGTCAACAAATGTCATTATATGTGATCCCATAGTTAGACAATGCTGTTACTTGTTGTACGGTACTTTAACTTTGTGATACGATTGTTGACATAGGCCTACAATGTTCTTTCCGATTCTCTAGTCTACTAGTTGCTGACGATTACCCCTGACCAGTGCTAGCCGAAAATAGTCGACTTCATTTCAATGTTCAATTGTACATTGAAGTACTGCACCTCCAAGAAACACAGCTTTAGAAAAGTAGGAAGGAGTTAGTGGATTAGTTTGCATCAGTTTTATTAGGGAAAGTGTCATAAGAAGCTTGTGAAATAGCTCGTTAATCACGGTATGTTTTTGTACATTGTACCCATTTGTAGTGTCATTAGTCACTTTGCGTTGGCTGCAATGATACATCTCGCAATTTCGAAAGTGCTCACTTTAGATTAGCAGCTAAAACTATGCGATCGGTCGACCAAATAAACTTTTGAAACTAATACTACTACTCGTGTTGTGTCTTGGTAATTCTCACTTTTACACAACTTGACTTGAACTTGAACAACTTGGTTTGACTGTTTCTTCTACTCTTGAGTAGCAACCCTGACCATATAGCCTATCTGATCCACCACTGGTCTGTACCGAGTGCACTCCTTGTAAGCTCATACTTGTTAAATAGGGATGTTCAAAAGTAACTTTTCTCGAATGTTACTGGCTACCGTGTCACTGCGCGGTCCCTTGGACAACAGTGCGTGACGACTAAAAAAAAATGGTCATCACTTCGACTTTTTTTTTGTGCGCAGCATAGATTTTCTGTGCGTAGAAACCGTGTCAGCACTGGCAATTCCGCACATGCGCATCTTAGAGGGTTGGCTACCACATGAAATTGTTAGGTTGTCTGAAAAAAACGCTGCACAACGAATTCGGCTGAATTCCATCCAGTAGAAGCGAAGTTATTAGGGATGAAAATTTCGGATTTGGAAAATATAGCAGCCTATTTACGGTGGCAAATTCTTCCATTATTTATTATAGATCTAACCACCATAAATTCTATGATTAGAAATCCTAAATTTTGAACAGTAGCAACTTTGCTTGTGGGTTGGAATTTACGGTGCATCGTTTTTGGAATAAACTAACAATTTCATGGTGCAGCCAGTAAAATTTTTATTTTTTTAATATCTAATAAATAAATTCAAAATTTTCTACTGTAATAACTTCGCTTCCACTGGTTGGAATTGAGCCCAAATTGGTCTGCAGCAGGCTTGTAATAACTCGAGTCATGACTCGCCTTGAGTGGCGATTATTTGGTGACTCAACTTGACTCGAGCAGAGTTAAAATGACTTGACTTGACTCAAGTCTAAATTATAAAAATGAGATTGACTTGTGAGTCGGAACCTTGTGACTTGGTTACAACCCTGGTGTGCAGGGTTATTATAGGAACGTAACAATGTTACAAGTCAAATTTGAAAAAAAAATCTAGCTGCTTTACATGTTACGGTGATGAAAATATCAGATACGGTACTTTCGTCTTACAGGATTTTGCGGCGGATTATCAGTCAGCTTGATCTTCCTGAGCATATCGATTTACTACAACAAACATCGCTCAAAAGCAGCTGGATTGACGACTGCCGGACTATCCGTTGGCGGCCTCGTAGCTGCGCCTACTTTATCAGCACTCGTTGGAGAATACGGATGGCGTGGCGCGATGCTCATTACGTCAGCGGTGACGCTTCACGCTTGCGTGGGAGCCGCACTGTACAGGTGAATGGAACCAAATTGATTGTAAAATAGGGTAGGTTTCGACATGGCTTTCGAGTGATACACTGAGATGATTAAAGCTTTCAGCGTAGTTCATAAGGTGGAAGTAGAAGTAAAGCAGTAAATTCCTACAAAATCCTACACCATCACAAGCAGGATTGTAACCAAGTCACAAGGTTCCGAGTCACAAGCCAATCTCACTTTTATAGTTTTGACTCGAGACACGTCCAAGTCGGCGCGCAGCGGGTCGACACTTTGACTCGAGTCCGAGTCCAAGTAATTGTGTTTGCCTGTTCAGTTTCAAGTTGAGGTATTGTGAAAGCAACTTTTTACCACTCTGTTTGATGATATCGAATGCTACGCATTCATAATATACTAATTTTCCTCCCTTTTAGCAGTTCATGCTTGCATTTCTAAGTATCAGTATCAGTACTTATAGACAAAATAGCAATATTGCGGCAACTCAAATACGGTAGCCTATTCTTCTGAATTACAATGAAATTACTTTAACTATTTTGTCCTCTCTCTGCCCACGTGATCAGATTTATCAGTCGATCTGAGCAAGGTATTAGTGTTTTTGAAAATTTCGGGTCAATAATTTATAACCAATTAATAGTTAATTACATCTTCGCGGGGCGCGTTGTCATCAATTAGGCCTACTTTGTTGCATATTTTTATTTTTTGACCAAGCGTCTGTTGTAAGTAAAATGATATTGGAATAGCCCAAAAGTAGGCCTACCTGACTAAAATAAATGAAGAAATCGATGCAGTTGCCAAATTGGCATGTCATCATGGAGCGAATGATTTTTTCTACAGGTGGTGTTTGTCCTGTGGGGTTCAGATTGTCAGGGCTGCAATATTTGCGCCGCGACAATTGTTAGCTGAATATAATGACAAATCGAACTGGATTGCTACATTTCCCGATCAACGTTTCCAAAGCCTTCGGAGGAAAGGATGAATTCCAATTCTCAGGCATACACAATTTCAATAATGCATTGCCCAATTTAACGCTCCAATCAAATTGACTGTCACGAAAATCTGGCTGATGAATTATTGTCAGCACGGGAACATTCTGAGGAGAACGTATATTTGCTCGCCTAATCTTGAGAAGATAAGGTGTTCGTAATATTTGGTAAATTTAGTAGGAAACTGTAACATTTAGAAACACTTCGCGACCCACCTGAAATAGCTTCCCGAACCGTCGCTAGGAAGCGCTGGTGTAGTACAAAGTTTTGCACGATACTGGAAGTGACATATCTGCGAAGTCACGATGAAACCGCAGCATTGGTTCAAAGTGCAATGAGATGGGCATGTCTTAAAGTAAGCTCTACCGAATTATCTAGAATGTGATGGAAATCCGCCATTATATTCTTTGTCGTAAAATAAAGAGGTACATATCTGAACTTCATATCTGTTTTATACAGTTACACTCGAATATTGACTCAACACAAAGCCTAATAGGCCTACATAATTGATAATCGAATCACTCTGGTGTGTTCGATTTTGCTCAGACCTAGATTTTCCAAATTGAGCGTTCAACCAAACTCCTGGTTTAACCACTTTAGCAGGCAATCAGTCAACATCGACATAATTTATTAATGCATATATCTGCTTTCACAGGCCGGTAGCACGTGCTGATGCGGAAGCAAATACCGATGCCACTGATGACGTCTCCTTGACAAAGACCCCTACTCCTGATAAGTCTGCCAGAGTCAAAGCCGTATTCGATTATACTCTGTTTTCTCGACCAGTTTACGTCTTCGCTTTCGTATCCAGCATGACTTATTGGTCAGCCATGGTAAGGAGACAGGCTAATATTGAGAAGACTCCAGCGATGAGCTGATAAAGTATTCTGCCAACCAATTCATGTTCTGTAAATCAATGCATTCACTATTGCCTACTGTTCAAAGTAAGTGCCCTAATCACAAAACTATATACCAGTGTTGAGATCAAGTCAGTTTCTATGAGTCACAAGTCATATCGAGTCATTGCACATTTTGAGTCAAGTCAAGTCACTCGAGTTTTGAAGGTGACTCAAGTCGAGTCATGTCGAATTATCGAAGCATGAGGCATGTTTCAAATCATTGCATTTTGCAAGATGATTAAAGTCCAGAGTGTGTCGCTATCAATTCTGAACCTAGTAGCGAATATCAAGTTAATTATACCTTCAACAGGGTATTGTATTGGTTACATATATGTAGGTAGAACTGTCAAGCTACTTCGTTAACTCTCAGCCAAACTGATGATAGAATATGAAACCTCATGAAGTTTAAACAAATTGATATGATGCAATACACAATCCACCAGTTGACCTAGATACATCCGTGGGATACCATTTTAGCCTAGGCACCAATTGTTATTGAGTGATATGAATGTATAAACCAGGGTTATTATGACTCGAGTCACGATTATCTGATGACTTGACTTGACTCGAGTCTTTTTCGCAAAGTTCAGAAATGACTCGACTCGAGTCAATCTGTGTATTGAGTCGACTTGAGCTCGAGTCCTTGCGCATGACTCTACCCAAGTCATATGCCTCGAGACTCATTGTAATTCGAATAATAGTGAAGTGACCACACTATTTGGATTTCGTCTATTGTTACTGGACCTGAAAAGGCGACCAGAAACTGATAAAAGTAAGAAAATTAGAGTTATATATAGTGGGTTACCAAGACTTTAACTGGAAACTGAGCATTCAACAAAATGACTTTGACTCGACCCTCTGCTCGCTGACATGGACTCGGACTTGACTCGGTTGTGAATTGAAAATGACTCGACTTGACCCGAGTCAAAACTATAAAAGTGAGATTGAGTTGTGACTCGGAGCCTTGCGACTTGGTTACAACCCTGGTATAAACTATTTCGTTCTGATCCAAATCATACAAGTGTTTCGCTAAGACAGTGGTTCTTAAACTCTTTAGACCGCGACCATAATCTGAGTTTTAATGGCATCTCGCGACCCAAGAGTCGCACACCAAAATGAATACATTTTTAATATCATTATGCTACGTTTTTACGGGCATATATGGCCTTAAAGGACTTCGGTACTTCGTTCGTCACTTCGTAGGCAATTAATTTGTTTGTGACATCCCTATTCATGCCGTGTATGTATTCTTGATGCTTTTGACTGCCAGGTGGGAACTACCTTCCTGATCATTCCACTGGGGATGGAATCGATGGGTTTGGATCGGACCGCCGCGTCTATTTTACTCGCATGCCAATCAGCCGGAGATCTTGTCGGAAGGGTGATGGGCGGATTGATCGGTGACTGCAGGGGGGTGAATAAGTGAGTCAATCGTATCTTGGTTTTCGTCGTAGGCCGGTCCTTACTAACCGTTGTTCGACGCGGCGTAGT
>ATSW01101450.1:0-10891 GCA_000444245.1 Botryllus schlosseri | reverse complement strand
CACAATATGAACAAAACTTCAATGTCAAGTCTCAATATATATTTAACAATATCATCAAAACTTCAATGCCAACGTCTTCAGACGAACCCGAGAATGTCTTCAATGCTTCAATGCCAACGTCGCGGTTCTCGCGTAGAGTTTGAACTTAAAGTAGCAACTTCGTGATGCAGAAGAATCACCACCTTGCGCAATTCGAATGTTCTGATCCCAACTGCCTTTGTGTATCTGCAACGTTCAACAAATCTCTCGCTAATCCAATAAATACGTCGGGTCGTTCACGACCGTCTCCGTTCTCCATCAGCGCATCCATGTCATAACCAGAATTGGACTGCGTGCTCGCCATTGTAGCCGTTCCTCGCTCATCTAACACTGTAGCAGAGGAGGATGACTATTCCTTTCAGGTTATTCCCTGTATACACAGACTGCACCGATTGGAGCGGATATAATATATATTCCAAAACGCACAGGGCACAAGCCCATGCGCAACGCACCACTCTTCACAAATCAACTCAAAACCTCTTTTTTCCCTTGCTGCATGCCTGAGTGGTCTTGCCGCGCGGAGGTCATAGGTCAGGCGGTTACACAACGCTGGATATTTCATTGTAAGAGGTAGTGATAGGATCAGGTCACTATCTTCGAGTCATTGCAAATTTCAATCTAATCAAGAAGTCATTTCTAAATTTTTCAAGTCAATTCAGGTAAGTTCTAAAACTAACTCAAGTCAAGTCTTCTCAATAAGTCGTGTTGTGTCAGTTGGCAAAACCTACTACTGACAGAATGCTACTTTGAACTGCGTATTTACAGGCTACATACGATGCGGCATTTCTGTTACTTCGCATAAAAGTGTTGGTACTATGCATTACATGCTCGAAAACTTTGCAAGCCTCAAGAAAACCAATTGGATAACTCACCAAGTTTTTAAAGCACATTGGTCATCTGGGTGTATTTCAATATCACCTCGAACCCCTTGTCAAAGTATAATTAAAAGCATCGGCGTTCTTTACCACCGTAAATACTATTATTTCAAAAATGACCGAAATTTCAATTTGACTGACCTCGGCATCTATTGGTTGGAATTGAGTCAAATTTGGTGTGCAACGTTGTTTTAGGTATCCTGACAATTTGACAACTATGCCGACGACATTTGAAAGAAAAAATTAACTCTCCTTGTATATATAACACAAATATTATATTCTGCCGTGGATGCTCATTAGGGCTGTTCAAAAATAACCTTTTTTCCTGAATCTTGCTGGTTACTTGATTAAATCGTTACGTTGCCCCAAAAAACGACGCACACCAAATTTGAATTCATTCCAACCAATATTCGCGGATTTAGTAGAGTTTGAAAATTTTGAATTTGCCTAAAAAATGCAAAAATAAATTTTTTTCAAATTTTTCTGCCAACCCCATGAAATGGTTGCGCTGTCTTCAAAAACGATGCGAAACAAATTTGACTCAATTCGAAGCCGTAGAAGTGGAGTTATTTCAGTTTTTCTTTGATAATTCTGGGATTATCCTTGATTGGTGGATCATCCCAGAATTATCATCAAAAAACTTGACTAACTCCGCTTCTGCACCTTGGAATTGAGTCAAATTTGTTTTCCTTTGTTTTTGAAGACAGCGCAACAATTTCATAAGGTTGGAAGGAAAATTTGAAAAAAAAAAATTTTGGCATTTTTAGGCAAATTTAAAATTTTCAAACTCTACGAAATCCGCGAATATTGGTTGAAATGAATTCAAATTTGGTGTGCGTCGTTTTTTAAGGCAACCTAACGATTTAATCACGTAACCAGCAAGATTCAGGAAAAAAGGTTATTTTTGAACAGCCCTAATGCTCATCCTCTGATCATATTATACCAGTGGTTCGTAACAGAGGTTATAAATAACCCTAGGAGCCGCGGAGGTTTATAGTAGAGGTCACGGCACACGCAACTCACACATTAAAAGTCACACTGATGACTGACCTGCAATAAATATTCATCATAATATTTTGCTTATGCGTGGGAATCATGTACTAACAATATCAATCTTTTAGCACTGTTGTTGGTGTACACTGCACAGTTTAATTTGTGCATGTGCACCAGGATTGTGTAGTTATGTATTAGGCCTATAGGCAGTGGCGGCTCGTGACAATATCGGGTGGTGGGGCATGGGCTGCAAGCGACTTTTTATAAAGATGACGTCACAATGGAGTTTTCCAACGTAAACAAGTAACTTATTGGTACGAACTACGGTAACACGAACTTCCCGACAACAGTGATGTAACGTATGTGCCGCGAGAGGTCTGCCGGTGAGCTGTGACTTGAAGTGTGGTAACTGCGTAAACGGCGTACGGAACAAAGATTTCACACGGCTCATGTTCGCACTATACCTGACTTGACTAATTATCTGCAGAAATGGAAATGACTATAACTCGAGAGATTGCGTAAGCCTAGCTGGAAAGGTCAACGAGTTCGGACACATACGCAATTGTTATCTCATAGATTGGACAATGTCATATTGAATCCAAAACACAATTCTGAAGAACTACGGATAGCAGCCTCGGAAATTCGGTCCCGATACAGCATAGGAGATATTTTGGCCTTGATGCTGGAGACTGTCACACGACACATACGGCTTACGGTCTATATGTCTGCTGCAAAATCGCCTTTGGAAAATATATTACCAAATAAATACGTGGATGAAAGCCGAAAACTTGGTACACTGTTACATGAAATCAACGAGAAGTAGCCTCATGACCGTTTTCGGTATGGTACACTGTCAAAATTAATACAAACAGACCAACACCGAATTTTGCGTAAAATTTACTGAGGAATAGGCTTATCATTGATCAAGCGATCAGCTGTTAGCCGCCATCGAAAACGAAACAGCTATCGCGCTTGACAGGGGTTGTAATTGTAAGCAAATGGCCTGAAGGCCACAATTTCACGGTCAAAATTGACATTGGAGAATATAAAATAAAAGTAAATATTTGAATGCAAACCGAGGATGTTAGTAAACTGTTTCATGATATCATCATGTCATCACTTATCTCAGTATGGAACACAGTTAGCGTTAACACAGATACGCCGACTTTTGCGTGAAATCCGCAATGCGTTAGGTAGGCTAAGTGTCAGATCAGCGCACATCTTTAACATACTCGACCTTGATAACGAAATTGCTGCCCTAATCATTGAGTGCCAATCTTGAGACTTGGCACAGCGTTCGATACTAAAATCAAGACATACCATGCAAAAGCTCATGACGGATCTAGGTAAGGAGCATCGTTAAAATCAATGGAGACCAATACCGGCTTTGCGTAAAATATGTTTGCGATAAATGACGAGTCAGCTCTCACTCGACTTAGGAAACAAAATTACCACTAACACAGTACAGTGACAAACTTGAAACTTGGTACCGCGTTGAATACTAACATTAAGACTTACCGTACCAAATGTCATGACCGATCTCGGTATGGAACATCGTCAAAATCAATGGATACCAATACCGGCTTTTGAGTAAAATCTGTTTGCGATACATGACGAATCAGCACACACTCAACTTCGGAAACGGAATTACTACCCTAAACTTTACGTAGAAACCCTGAAACTTGGGACAATGTTAAATACCACCATCACGACATGACATACCAAGTTTCAAGAATTATCATGGTGTGAAACACCATCAAAATCGACCTGTACCAGCAACGGTCGACTAAACGCATATGACGGTAACCGAGTTCAGATGTAGATACGATTGTTACATCACACCTTAAGGGCGAGCAGGCTATGTTGCCCCGGTTGCTCGGTCATTTTATGAATAGGAGAGAGTAAATCACTGTTTCTTTATTGTGCGCAGCTTTGAGAGAATAGACAGTGAAAGCTTGTTATGAGCGCTACCGGGGCATGCCCCGGCTAGGCATTTGCAAAGCGAAAACACGAAGAGAATTCGATTTTCGCAGAGACTTCGCTATATATATGGGCATTTACAAGCGAAAGGACAAGAAGAATACGATTTTTGCTGTGATTTCGGTATATATAGATTGCTGTGCGTCTATAAATGGTAAAGAACTGTTATTGAACAGAATTTTAGGTGGGGCAATGCCCCAGTTGCCCTATAGGACGAGCCGCCACTGCCTATAGGCCTCTGTAGTGTCGTAGATTTTGGTTTTTGTCTAGCAGCCAAAGTAAGGGGTTTGCCCAAGAATTCCAGATCAGTGAAGGGTTCGACTGGCTAGTAACGGTTCAGAATGACTATGGGTCGGGTGCACGGATGCTGATTAGCCACTAATTAGTGATTAGTAACGTTAATTTCTGAAATTATATTGCACAGATTGTAATTAAAGTTAATCAAGTGTTAAAATTTGATCAACCTCGGCAGCTGGATTAAGGTCCTGATTAGTCTTTGCGGGTAATGGGTAGCTACTGCTGTAATACCGGTATTTTGCTACCCTCGTTGTAGCCCGAAAATCCGTTGTGCTGGCTATATGCTACACTGTAAAAACTGTGGCCACCTTACAGAGGTGTTTCAAAAATCACCCAAAGGAGGTGGTATTTTCTCCACCCGTAAAGGGTGGTGGGCTCCCCCACCTATTTTAGGTGGAAAATTTTCCTCCCCTATGCTATCGGTAAACCACCTCATCAGCCTATTCAGATACCACCTCATCCTATCCGGATATCTTCGTCAAACGACTTTGATGCACACAACATCTAAATTAAATCTTAATAATCCACGTTGACATAAATCACAACATCGCCTTTATTCCAAAACTTAATTTTCAAATTAGTCCCAGATTTTACCAAGTTTGGTGCGAACAGCAGAACTCATCTCTTTCAACAGTGTGCTAGAACTGACATGAAAGTGAGGGAATTTCTGATGTTTGTCGAAAACTGTATGTCGAATATCCAGTAGACTGAAAGCATCACTGCAAATCCCTCATGGAAGCTGTTGATATCTCGGACTGTCTCCCCATCAAAGTAGATGGCCCACTCCTTCTTTTCCACAGCAGAACAAATTGTAAGGTAGGCTGATCTGGGTATCTGAAGAAAGGTTTGGTATTGTGAAACACGTCAAACATACATATTGGCAGCGTAATATAACTATTCAAAAATACATGCTCACTTGAGTAGTATCAAAAGACTGGCAAACTACTTCTATTTGTAGCTGGTTTACAACATAACTCGTACCGAGTAAAATTATATCTTCCTACTTCTACTTCAGTATAGCCTTGTTAACTGCGTTTAACGCCTCTGGCTCGGGCATATGAACATTAGATGGACTTGACAACCAGGTGTTAGTCAGCAGCTCACGCTGACACCAACTTTTTATCGTCACCATGCCGACCTCTTTTTGACCGTCCATTCCTGCGGGCTGGACACCCTCAAAAGTTTTTAAATTTGTAACTCTGTTTTACTGCAACTGTCATGTTATTACTCATATTGAGTAAGTTGCGAATATGCATCTATCGAGTTGAAAAGTGGCCACCTTCGAATTACAGCTAAAATTATGCGTTTAGTTCTACTTTTTGAAAAAGCTGTACTACTCAAGATGTCCACTTGAAGTATATAACACTAACATGGCTTGTAGATCACCACTTATATACTTGTAATCGCCTAAATATACGGCGTGATGATCTGAATCTGGGCCTAAAAATTAGGTTATCATTCATGTTGCCAATTGAGTGTGTGGACACCCAGAATTTGCTTTGCGAAACGCTATTTGTACAGCACTGCTTCACTGCGACTGCGATGAAAAGGGTGCACGGGCCTGTCAACAGCAGGGCGTTTGAGAAGGAGTAAATATTCAAATGCCCTTATCTGATCTTATTTCATCGGTTGCAGCTATAAAAAATATGACTGCTCTGCTGTCGAATTCCCAGCCAAATGATTAGTTATGAAAGGCTGCCAGACTAAAAACGATTTAATAGCAATGGGATGTATACCGTTGAAAAAATGTGTTTAAACTACAATTACATAGTTGCTATAAAATGCAAAGTTCGACTAGGACTGTCGAATCGTTCTGACAGTCCCGAATTATGTATACTTCAAATCAAACAACTGCTTGATAATATCGATAAATATTCGTACCTGATCAGACAGGAAGAAGTTTATTTTTGAGGAAAATGGCAGGTAGACTAACCATCCAGTCCAGATCGTCAGATTCTGTAATACAAAATACAACTAACTTACAGAGCATAAGTGTGTTGTTTGCTATGGAGGCATTGGTGTAGATCAGGGTTGACCAACCTTTTTGCTATTCACGGCCTGATTTCCTAATATTAAAACAGCATGCGGCCGCATTCCAGCGCACAGTCGTAATGCACCAACTTGAAGCCAAATATCCGCATTAAATTGTCGATTATGTCCATTTATTTTATACTCCGAGCTCACCTATTTATTCATATCGGCTTCTAAGGATACAGGTTGATCCCCCTGGCATAGATCAAAAACGGCACAAAAACTCATGGCAAGTCCTGATGTTGATTGCTGTACAATTGAACATGACTAATGAGCACATATGGCAAATAATGGATCACAATTAATTACTTGATTGCATAATTGACGAGATCGTAAGTTCTTATAAAACCAACAGCTCAGTTCAAAATTTAGTATAACTCACCAGAACTGTCGTTCCCGTCATGAGTACCTGGCGTCGAATTGAGGGCGATTTCCGACAGCACATCCAATGGATCACTCATTTTCTCGGCAATGCAATATTTACCTGGGTAAAGAGATGTGTACTTATGGGAGCAAGGAATACTGACGGAACCAAAATTGGCTTTGCAGCATTGCTTTTCAAACTGTGAGATGGCATGCACTTGTGTGGATATACGATATGCAATATGCATATACTTTACTTTTGCGGGCGTAAAATAATTCAAATTAACTTGATAGGACATTCAGTACAGTGACACCGAAACTTAGTCTTCATGAAGCATTTTTGAAAGCTGTTGGACGTGCGACACACAACCAATCGTAGTTCTTAAACACAACAATGTTGTCTCGCACCAGCAAGAGTCAATGAATTATCAATATTACGCAAACGCAATCAAAAGCAGGTATATGGTAGGCTTACCATATTTTGGAAATCTAAAAAGAGGACACTTTTTCAGAAATTTGAGACTTGCAAAACCGGAGTAGAATTCTGTAGAATTCTCAAAATACCGTTTTTCTCTCCGCATTTCCAGGTGGATGACTAAAAAAAAAAAAAGGTCACCTTTTCGCTCGGAGCTCAAATCACCGTTTTCACTCCGAAATACCCCCCGGAGCTTCACTTCTGTGCTAATTTGCGGCATATCACTCGCAATTTGCTCTAAATCTGACCTAAATTTTCAAAAAAGAGGACGAAATCTCAAAAAAGAGGACAAAAGGGCGTCCTCCGAGGACACTTTCAAAAAAGTCAAAAAAGAGGANAAATCCTCTCAAAAGAGGACGTATGGTAAAGNCTNGTATATGAGCAGACCAGGNGTGGCATTACAAAACAAGNAGNGTACTGCAGAATTCGGTCNTACAAAACATGTATACNGACGGGCCNCNGCTACCAGTGNATTATACGCTGGATAAATTCGACAATAGANATGTAACGNCTATCGCACTAGAATTGGACTACTAAANAATGTTCAGCTAGCAGCAAGTAANTGATGNGAATTCAGTGTGTGCTTACTTACAATTACTTGANATANTGCAATGTCCTCTTTGAAGACGTCATCATCTCCGACATCCGCATACTCCAGATCTAGATACTGGCCTAATCTTCTGTCATAACACTGGATTTTGAAGTCACGATCATGGAGTTCACCTTTGTGTATTTCCGAAACCTCTCTTCTTATCTCAGAAGCGTCGTCGACAGTAATCAGCGGACAATAATTTGATAGCTTAACTAACAATTTCATGGCTACCTAAACAGACAGATTGATTAGCAAATGTTCATGAACAGCTGGTATCTGGCCTGCACCGTCATGTGATGAGAATCTAAATGGCATCTGTAGCTGTTGCATGCCGTGGCAATGTGATTGCACGATCCAATTTCACAGCCCAAGACTTGACAGGCTGGGCAAGTATGTCCAACACGATAACGCATTTCTAATACAAGCATGACAACGCCAATCCATAATCCAAAGCCAACTATCTCCCTCTCGTATACTCCATGGACTCACAAAAACTCGCTTCTCTTACTACAAAATTTGTCGAAGACAACTGTGTTGTCGGCGCCATCTTTTTACCACCCGAACTTTTTAGTGATACAACAACCAATCAGAAGCAGGCATAAGTCTGACGATTTCATTCACCGTCTGTATCATTCTGACGTCACAGTAAAAATCGCAGACCTTGTAACTCGCACCGTAACGATGGCAACAACAAACTTCTAACTATATACGGTAATGGCATATAACTAACATACGTAGTAACCTATATAGTAACGGACGAACCACTAGTAGCGGACGACCAACGGACGATTGAATAATTGTTGATTCCAACACTTTCAAACTGAACATTGAACGAATATCTGCTCCCTGCAATGAAGATAGAGATTTTCATTCAATGATTATGTGCACGGTTGCGCGGTTGGCTTATAACTATTATCTCGCTGTCTCTGTGTACCGATATGAGGGTCACATATTACATACCAATGTCCTTCCGGCCTTCATATGTGTGTTTAACCAGCCACCTTGGGAACACGCATTAAATTTCGCGACAACAACCCCGTATGCGCACCTCACGCGTATAGGCGGATTCATCATCTACGGTCAAATAGGGGTGGAAAGAAGGATATCACCTTTCAGGAGGTGTATTATAGTCACCCTCCTTTGATCATGAGTGGAAACAATATTTCCACCCTAATTCCACCCTAAAATCCACCTTTATTTTTTACAGTGTATGGTATAGTTTTCAATCTAGAAAGTGAATGGCAGTCAAGATCAAGTGAGAAGTATGCTATTTCCTTTTGTGGGTCATACATTAGCCCGGATTTCTCCACTGAGCGAACTAATGGGAATAAACCTATTTAACTATTTGCTTGGCGCAAAAGATGATAATTTGCTTGCCGGAAAATAATGATGGTGTTAGTATACCGGTAAAGTGATAACAATGTCCAGTTTGTCCATAGATTTTATCTTCAGGAATTGGTAAATACCGGTAGCCGGTTCTTGTCCAGTCCTAGGTGCCTGATAATGTTTGACTTGAGGTTTATTCGGTGCCGTTGCACTGCTCTGTTACTGATGTGAGTAATGATCATGATTCCATTGCTCAGTCTACAGATTTCTACAATGGCTGCAAAGCGAGGAGAGAACTATTCAAAGTTAGAAAAACATTTGATAGTAGAATTGGCTGACAGTTATTCTAAAATTATTGAGAGCAAAGAAACAGGTGGCAAGACTTGTAAGCAAAAAGAGAACTGCTGGGTTGAAATTGCGGAAAATTTCAACTCTCGGACCACTGGCTGCAAGCGGACGCATCCTCAGCTGCAAAACCTGTGGCGCAATTTAAAGCAAAAGACCAAAAAGGATTTCGCGAAACAAAGGCAATGAGCTTTCAAAACCGGAGGAGGATCCCCACCTCCTGAGTTGGACGAGATGTCCAAGAAAATACTTGGTAAGATTCATTTTTCATGCTCATTATATTATAGTTTGTTACCGTACTCCAGTGGTTTGTACCGAGCTCATAGTTGAGAACAGAAATCATGAGTTGCTTATGGCAGATTATCAATCAATAAATTCTACAGCTGACAGGTGATATGAAAGTTTACCTATAACTACGTCCTGTAGTAAATTTTTACACCAGATCTAGCCCAAACAGATCTAGAAAGTGTGGGAGGTGCTTTCCAAAGAACGATATCACGAAGTTATATTGCTGTTCATTTCCAGGCATCATTCCATCACAGATAGAACCACTGCAAAATCCCTATGACTTTGATGCAGAGAAAGTACCGGAATTCGGTAATGAGCCCGACAAGCAGGAACAACTTATTGACATATTATTCAGTTAGTATTCAGTTCACATATTTGTATGTGATGAGTATTTACATTGATATTTACCAATTGTTTTGCAGCACAAATACCAGATGATGAACCAATAGGTGAGCAATGAGCATAGGCGTTTTAGTTACAATTGGAATAGTTACAGCAAACTGAAGATATTACCACATCCTTGTGATCTAGGCAGGTTACAGATTCGAAAGCTTCTATCAGTATGTTTGTTTGTTTTAACAGAGAATGAGAGAAACAGATGTGATGTACCAGAAACATCGAACAATAATTGCAGCAATTTCGGTGCGTGCGCAGCAGAGACATTTCAATTTTAATGAACCTCGACATTTTCAATTTATCGTTTATTCAGGCAGCATAATTAGTGATGATAGTGAAAACATCGCGCATGCAGCAGCATCTACTCCAATTATGAAGGCGCGGAAAAGATCGTGGACGGATAATCCTAAACTTGAAGGTTTGTTCTGCAAATTTTACCTGCACGCAATCAAATGCTTACGGTGCTTTCAATGGTGTTTCCAGTCATCGCATAATAGTCATAATACAAACAACTCATTATAATTGAATAACAGGTATTGCGAATGTTACTTATGTTGGGGCCTTCTGCACGTACAAATAACTTAGTTGAGTCCCAGCATTGAGGTCACTTCACTGTTCAAGTTTCAATTCTTAGCTTCAACAGATCTATATTTGCATTGAATGCCACAGACAGTAGACAAGGATTCACGCATTGCATATCAATTGTCATGCATGATCTTTCATATGTGCCTATTTCAATACAGGCTTGTCCAGTCAGATCCATGCAATGAATGCAAAGGAGCATTCAATGAGGATGGATCTATATCGCTTCCAAATGGAAAATGCTGTACTCCAACGTCGTAATGAAGAGAAGAAGATGGAAATGGCGGAGGAACTATACCGCTTGAAAAA
>ATSW01101447.1:0-10493 GCA_000444245.1 Botryllus schlosseri | reverse complement strand
CTTGCATTATCGGCATTTACGATGTACTCAACCCTAATGTCATTTTAATCATGGTGTTTGTCGACTACAATGGTCATTTACACTAGGCCGATATTTTTTATTCTGTAACCGTCGACTTGTAGCATGGCACACATCTTGGCTTTGTAAGACACCACTTATGCCAGGGGTCGCCAACTCAAAACGGGTCGTGGGCCACTTTCAAATTTCGTAGAAGCCGCGGGTCACATGAATTCAATATCGAGATAAAATAGGCCACGCAGTTGAACAACCACGCTATCTCGGTCGGTCCATATCCATTCCCGGTGAACTCCGGACTATTGTACTTTTCACAACGGCCTATTGTATGAACCGAAATCGCGAGCGGCAATATGAATAGTTGCTGAGAATGCATATTGTCGCGCGGGGCGCGAAAACTTTTCAGATTCACGAATGAATTCCGTAATTAATAGTAGCAGTATCACATATTACTATCAAATATTCATCCTCTCTCAACCCATGTGATCAAATTCAGCGGTAGGGCTCATCGAGGGAGTGCTTTCGAAAATTTAGGGCAAGTTATAAATAATAATGCATCTTCGGGTGGGCCAAATGTTATTAGTCACTTTGTTACATGTTGTTATTTTTTGACCCCCGATCTGGATTGTCGATTGTATCGGTGTATCGGTAGTGGAAATATATTAAAATGTACAATAAACAAATTTCTTTCATGAGAAGCACACGATTCCGATTCCGTCTCAGAATGAGAAGGGCGCTACTATATTAAAATCGAACAATTAAGTAATATTGAATTGCGCGGAGCCTGAAGAAAATTTCAAGATTAATTAAAATCTCTCAAAAATTTGGGAGTGAATTCGTAATTTCAATTTGCATGTCGACGGATGCCAACACATACTAATTGAATTAGGTGTCGACGGCCGCACAAATTCCCNTCTANNGCANCAGGTTGCCATCCCTGATCTAATAGTATACATATGGTAAGCCTTAAGCCAAGTTTGAATCCGCATTCCAGTTGTTGAGTCTTTAACATTTCTGACAAATCTCCCCAAACTTGTTTGAAAATAGCAAAAAACATTGAACAGGACATCAATTTATTTCAAGGTAGGTTGAACTGAGACTAATCCTAATGCTGGTGGTGACTACAGAGAGCACGGCGTCGTTCTGTAGTGCCATGCTACATTTGATCAGTTTTGGAATTCAGTTAAATTGTGTTGATTTAGGGTAGCTTAATTGAGGGCGAAACCGGGCCACTTATATTGTATCTAAATCTGTCTTATTCAGTGCAGTTCGCTAACTATTAACAACAGCTACCCAGCGCACCGAGCTTTAGGCTACTGCCAAAGCTATGAAGTAATGAATGACGTACACGTGGAGATTGCTTTAAATCTACAAAGAATATCAAAAATTTGCTCAAATGAAGTTGAAATCAGCCTATACCCTGTTGAGCGCGACTTCTCGGGTTTGAGTTTGGCAAGCTTTCTTGAATACGAAATAAGTTTAATCTTCAACAATCGTCTTTTCAGAAAGGTTGTGAAACGATTGTTTAGTAGGGCTCTTCAAAAATGACTTTTTTTCTCAAATCGTACTGGCTACTTGATAAAATTGTTAGGTTACCTAATTTAAGCCTACACACCAAATTTGGTTCAATTCCAACCAGTAGCCGCATTGCTACAGGAGAATCAAGTTTCTATATATTATCTAAAAATAAATAGCAAAAAATTTGAAGATTTTCTGTTCACCCCATGAAAGTGTTAGGTTGTGTATAGAAACGATGTTCACCAAATTTGGTTCAATTCCAACCAGTGGAAGCGGAGTTATGGCAGTCGAAAAATTTGGATTATTCAAATCAAGGACAAATCTATACCTATAACACACGCGCGAAACGGTGTCCCAAATAGTAACAAAAGTAATAAAATTGCTGGAGTTGTCAATTATGAATCGCATACTCATGATCCGAATTATTTTATTTCCGTATTGAATTTCTGTGCTGTTTACCAACTGAAACCGGAAAATGCGCGCGCCTTGAGATCATGCTAATACGTGAACAATAAAATAAACACCATAGTGATGCTATTCTTTATCATTGTCATGGGAAATATATCAAGAAAAAGTATTGCAAAGTCGCTGCAAAAATTACATTTTTGTACGCATTATATTTTCTTGAGTCTTTCGTGGGCCGCACAAAACAGTGTTCTGGGCCGAATGCGGCCCTCGGGCCGTAGTTTTCCCACCCCTGATAGCCAAATCACAAATGATCACGACAGTGCAGTTGCAGCTTGTCTACAGCCTGTCCATTATTGCTTGGTGGTGTGGTGTGAACAGTTGCATTCAATAGTGACAAGGACTGATGTCACTAATTATATGAGTTGAGTGAAGCAAATCGTCAAGCCTCTGCAACTGACTCACCAAACTCCTAATGTTCGATTAAACCCAGGTTAATAATAAGCTGGAACGACTATAGTGCGTATAGCGGATCGACAAATTCTCTGGTCCGACTCCGATCTGAATCCTAGTCCGGACTCATGAAATGAGCGACATCCGATCCGGAAAACTCCGATAGTAATCATCTATGTGTACCATTTTTGTAGTAAGCTACAAAACAGTATATCATATACGGTACGGGTTAATTGCAGCAAAAGAAAAAATTCAAAGGTCTGCATTGGTGGCTACTGGCGTGAGGTTGGTTAGCTATAGCAGGCATGCTCATCAATAGCTATATATAAAAAAAGTACGAATCCGGCTCCGGCCGAAATTTAAAAAAAAATGGTCGGATATCCAGTCGGGCTACGCGTCCATACCCACCTCTAGTCTAGTGTCTACTAATAATGAATCATGATGTTACGGATCGAAGACAACTAAATTTTCCTCGTCGGATTATATTATTCGAAGTTAAAAAGAGGTATGTTCCTTCATCAGCTATCACCGAAAAACCTAGATATCGGGGAAGAGACATAAACACAGTGACATTAATTTTGAATACATGTTATGTTTTATCTCAGATGCATGTATAACAACAGGGTCCTGAGTTCAATCTATAGACTGATGCTAAGCAACAGAATCACTCTGATTAGGATATGTGTTTGATTCTTTAATGTGATGCTGGTATTATTTCTTGCATTGATACAGATTGACGACATTGTGTTGGTCGGAGCATCCACTCAAATCCCATATATTCAACAAATGTTGAAAGATTACTTCCAAAAACAGCAGCTTTGCATGACATTAGACGCTACTCAAACAGTTGCTTATGGAGCTGCAATGTGTGCAGCTAAAATGACGGGAAACGTAATTAGCCAGGTTAGTGTACATTTCATCCATTTTCATAAAAGATATTCATGGTTACGGCATGTTACTGTAGCCTATATGAGATGATGTAATGAGTGGTCTGATTAAGGCTGCATTTAGAACAAACGGTTGTTCGAAACATGTTTTAAACAAACGCCTTTTAAATTTTTTTTAAACTTGTACAATCATGCCATAATTGCGTCAATATTTTCCAAAACTATGTTAAATGACGATAACCACCCGACATAGCCGGCATATACGATATGGGATGGTTGGAACCCTCGAAATAGTCGGTTCAACAGCTATGGTCCGTAGATATAGAATAGAGCAGTGTTGTTCAACCTTTTTGAGCTCCGTTCGCACTCTTTTTGTAAAATAAAGTTCATTCGCACAAACTAATCGAAAATTGTTATACAAAAAGAAGATGAGGATAGGCCTACTTAACAACATTTTGTTCAAATGGGCAACAAATTGGCTAGTACGTAGTTCACGCTATCAAGTGTCTCATCAAATAGGCAACTTTTTTCGCTCGTTTTTCTTTCAATTATTTCACTAAAACTCTGCTCGGCCAAACAATGTTGTTGGGAATTTGTACAAAAACGTCTACTTAGGGCTTGGATGGCCAGGTCTTAAAGTGTGCTCGGCACTCCTATCCAAAATACAGCGTATTTCTTGCCAGTGAAAAATGCTTGCTCACACAAAGGTCCCGCGAGGCTCCAGTTTGTCGAAAGGATGAAAAACCCACATGCTTGTGTTGAGGCTTTTGCTTTATTTCTTTGAAACATCAGGTGCAAAACGATCAAGGCGAGTAGGCACATTAGAGCTCGCTACATGATGATATACGTTGCTCCAATTTCTGTGTCGCAAGTTTATGAGAAGAGCAATCAACTCACGATACTGTGTGTTCTACTGTTTAGCTCAATCTAACTTGAGAATTCATGTCATGTCTGACGCATGCGAATTCAAACTAGGGCGAATTATATTCCTCGGCCTATCGCAGTTGTACTACTGTCTACTCATATTGTAAGAACGGGACTATTCCGTGCCGGAAACGGAGCATATCCAAACCAGCTCGAAAGATTTGGCCATCCAGCATCGGTCATTTTTAGACCGAGTTTTTGTCGTCGCTTATATTTTTGGCACCGCATTTTATCAGCGGTTCGTCAAAACTTTACGTCTTCATGTGAACCGACGCAGAAAGGGTTGGCCTCGAAATGAATGAGTCTCATAGGCAATGTTCCCTCTAATTTTTGACGAGTCTGCGCACGCTCACTAACTCACTGCGCAGACTCTTGGACAACAGTGCGCAACGACTAAAAAAAGGTCACCACTTCGTATGTTTTGTGCGCAACTTAGATTTTCTGTGCGCAGCGACCGTGTCAGCACTGCGCATTTGCGCACGTGCGCAGCTTAGAGGGAACATTGCTCATAGGCCTGAACTCGCTCGTTGCACACCCCTGCACTAGTTCATCCCAACGGTCTTCGACCACGTTTTCGAGAAAACACAGTCGGACAAATCTTATCATGCATTCTCATGAAAAAGTCATGCGTGTCTAGCTTATTGGCTACAGTCCCCAACACAGTGATCTTAGATATGTAAAAACTAACGCAGGATTTTTTGCAATAAATTCAACGAATATTACATACATATTAACAGACAGCTCTGGCACCGTGTCGACCCAAAATTATATCCATTTCGGCCCATACTTTAATAACCCTTGAATGGGCAAAAATTTGCGTTACAGTAACTCGCAAATGTGAGTCTGCAATGATGGTATTTACTACTATCCTTGTGCCTCGCGGAAATCGGACGGTTATTACGAAAATATGATGATTGTTTAGCGAAAGAAAGCAGAAAGTCACTTTGACGTCATTTTCTCAGCCTGTCGCAGGCTCAGACGGGCTGATATACTGTATGTCTGCCACTATTGAGATTGTACAGATCTCTATACTGCCTCTACACCAGCTTCCAAACCAGGCCTTTGGTTACGTAATTATTAGAGTGCGGAAATATTAATTAACTACGGCTTGTGAGAGCTACAATTAATGGTGCGTCGTATAAAGTTTTTACAATTGCGTCGCAACTACAAAAGTTACACTGCTCTTAAATTTTCTATAAGGTTTATTTGAATTATTCCACGTCAGAAAAATTAACAATTAATCACGATATTCATTCGCACTTGATCCGGATTTTCATTTGCACCATTCGCACCACCTTCGTCATTCGCACGTGATCCGGATTTTCATTCGCACTATTCGCACCACCTTCGTCATTCGCACTGCAATTTTTTTTCATTCGCGTAAGTGCGAACCGTAACGTGACACAGGTTGAAAAGCACTGGAATAGATCATTTGTACGGAATGAATGTTCTGATGATGATGACCGCCGACCGTAATAATGCTGGATGACGATAACGTAAATATATTTTTGGTCGGTATATGACAGCGGTTGGAAGCCCATTTCGTCTGAGTAGCTGCTATATTTACCCTATATTTTCAATGAGGAATATCAATCCACTATGACGTCAAAATTGAATATGCGGTTTGGCTTGGAACAAAACAATAAAAAACACGTTTCAAACAAGGGCCTTGCTTCACACACAACCCTGCTTCTGATTAAGTGCAATACTGACACAGCATTACCTCTAAAACACAAGAAGGCTCATATACAACCGTGAATTATGATCAGCCAGCACCGCCGTTTCGATGAATAGCTTGATAATGCTATCATGTTTCCTATATATAGTCTTCAATTTGTGAAATGTATGTATGTATGTATTAGAGGTCGACCGATATTGATTTTTACAGGCCGATACCGATACCGATATTTCGACGCTCACAAGGCCGATAACCGATATCATAGGCCGATATTAATATGGAAGGAGCAGAGAACTATTTCGCCAAAAATATTATATATTAGGCAAGGTGGCACTTGTTCATGCCACAGAAAGGTGAACAACAAACGAGAAAACTGAAATCGAAAAGACTTATTGCTTAATTGTGAACATTCGTTGAAATTTGGGATAACCCGAAAATCAAAACATGATACAGAATTGCAGATCAGTTCAGAAAAGGTAGATTGTAGTTAGATATAAAATATCGGTCGCGATATCGGCCTAGATTGGCCGATACCGATATTCGAGAAAGTTCCAAATATCGGCGCCGATAATCGGTCGACCTCTAGTATGTATATGGGCACAACACAGTGAAGCTTATGGCCTCTTTAGGCCTTGTGCTCCACGACACGGATTTCATAATGTTCAGAGGTCTTTGCTTTTCTGCAATCTTGGTAACGTCCTTCAATCTCTCTCTCGCATTCATTCTTCATTCTCTCTCGCACCAATGCGTCCCCATCGTTGTCATTGTTGCCGACTTACGAGATGGGGTTAAACCAGCTAGCCGCCAACCCGCCACATGCCAAACGCCACCCTGCGGCTGGGTCTTTACGTGGCGTCTGGCGTCTGAACGGGTTGAAACGCAGACTGGCGGCTGAATTGCTACATGGCGTCTGGCGTCTGAACGGATTGAAACGCAGACTGGCGACTGAATTGCTACATGGCGTCTGGCGTCTGAACGGATTGAAACGCAGACTGGCGGCTGAATTGCTACATGGCGTCTGACGTGTGAATGGGTTGAAACGCAGACTGGCGGATGAAGTGCTATATGGCGTCCGGCGTCCAACATTTTAGGATGCCGTACTGCGATATGGCGTTCGGCGTCTGGCAATTTTGAGACCGCCGTGCCGTGTGTACTGTGTAGGTAGCCAGTTGCACAGCGTCTGGTGTACAGGATCTGATTTATAGGCAAAGTTACTCATCCATATGGAAGGGAAGGGTGGTGGATAAAAGGGATTGATCGCTGCATTATTATATTCGTCGATAGAGGAATAATGTCTGCTACAGTTATTTGTTTGATTGTTGCACGAGTTTTGTTGTAGCATTGGCAGCGATGACTTGAGCTGAGGACTTTACGCACCTTATTAAAATCGTTACTGTGAAGAAGATAGTTGCAGTATATGCGAAATCAGTTTTGAAAGTTGTATGATCCTGTTGTGCTAGTACACTGGATTAACTTTGTAGAACACAACGTCAGCCTAGAATTACAATTTTTTTTTATATAGACTACTTACATTCTGTCCTTCAGACTTCTTAGAAATAGCCTATTCATTCATCCTCGTATGACATAGCTAGCTAGCGCTTGCTGTCTATCAACTAAATTCCACGTATTTGCGGCATAGCCCTCATATGCGACAAACGTCGACATGTAGGCTACAGATGAGATGCACCCTTGGCGTCTTGATAGTTGATATATCAGACTCCAACCGCCGGTATGCACATATTAGATGTATTCGGTGGCGTCTTGATAGTCGATATATCCGTTCAGACGCCAAGCAGTGACGATCGACATGTACAAATTGTATGCAGCCCGTGGCGTCTTGACAGTTGATACATCCGACGCCACACGTGGGCATGTACAAGTTAGGTGCACCCCGTCGCGTCTGGATAGTTGATATATCAGACACCAAACGACGGCATGTACAAATTAGATTCGTTCTGTGGCGTTTTGATAGTCGATATATACGTCCAGACGCCAAACGGCGACAATCGACATGCACAAATTAAATGCAGCCCGTGGCGTGTTGATAGCTGATATATCCGACGCCAATCGTCGACATATACAAATTAGATGCACTCAGTGGCGTATGGATAGTTGATATATCAGACTGCAAACGTCGGCATGTACAAATGAGATGCATTCGACGGAGTCTTGATAGTCGATATTTCCCTTCAGACGCCAAACGGTGACAATCGACATGCACAAATTAGATGCAGCACGTGGCGTCTTGATAGCTGATATATCCGACGCCAAACGTCGACATATACAAATTAGATAGCCCCCGTGCTATCCTGATATTATAGCAGTGGTTCTCATCTCAACCTCCGGCCCGTGGCAATATAGAATGTAAACGTTTACATTCTATAGTGGCAAGTTTCCTGCTGGTCCGCCTAATATTTTTGAATTTTATATCTCAATTACAAAATGCAATTTATTCAATACTCCGTTTAAAACCCATCGTCATACTTGTAAATGTATTCGCATCATGATGCCTAGCAAGTCCGCTGTAGCTCCCAAGTCATTGTTATGCATTACTGTAGGTCATTGTGGTATAACTATGCTGACGTCGTTGCCGTGTGACGAGTAATAAGGCCTCTGATGACTGACCAACTATAACGTCTGAGCTCTCACTGTACCAAAAAAGCTACATNCCGCGCACTCAAGNTAGCACTNCACGTAACTTGAGTTNNGGACGTTTTGAGTGCCGTTAAAAACTCATTTTNGGTCTGAGGATACTTTATGATCCGCACGACCGCAATTGAGTTTTACTNATAGTACTAAAGCATGCGTTACTTGGTAACCGTAACTTAAGTAACNTNTATGATCTCCACCCTTAGTCACTAAGTNAAGTACATGAATTCAGGGGCACCNTTGCCCTCTCAATTTTCGAGTTTGACATTGTAATATTATAGAATGACATTTTGATATGCATGCATTGCATACNTATGAAATTGTCAGACCAAGAAGTGTTGTCTGACTGCTGGGGACACATTGCTCATTGCTCATGCATGTTTCTATAGAATGTAAACATTGTTTGAATGTTTACATTCTATAATGTTTCTGTTTTCTAGGCTACNTTCTACCATGTCGAATGTCGATTGAAGTGTAGACTATGCAACGCGTGGCAAAACACAGAATGTCACTACCATTGCGCTAAACTTCATGGNCGGCGCGGATCATCTCAGTATTATTTAGCTAATGACTGTGGCAATCAGCCACTGCTCAAGAAGAGCAAGACTTCTAATTTCAATGTGNCGGCCGAGAGAAAAGTAGAAGGCAATGCAAACAAGGGCGTAGCCAGAAAACATTTATTTGAGGGGGCAGAGTTTAAGGAAGCTCCCCCGTGGGAACACCTCGCAGAACCGTATGTAATTCCATGGGCAATTTCATCACTATACCCTTTATACACACGATTCTTAGACGCACGCGCACACACACACACACACACACACCCTATAGAAGCTCCCGGTTGCCAACTATAGCTTGTATTGGACGATCGTTTCACGGACGAGCCAGGAACCAGGAAATTATTGCAACAAATGCAATAGTAAAAAGCCAAATGCGATGATCACGGATTGGGTATAGAATGGCAAAGTTGATTTGTCCAGTATTTTATCGGTGACGGCTGTGACCGGCGGATATTCAAGGATTGTTGCTACCCAGGGCAAGAGCTACCACCTGGTCATTATTATTGTGCTCATTGCACTGTAGATTAGCTCAATAAAGTTACTTATTGTCATTCATTTCAATCTGTATATGCAGTCTTAGGTATGAGATAGATGCGAGTGTAAAGAGAGGCAGGAGAGACTAGACGCCGATACTAGCCAGGGGTAATCGTCAGCAATTGGAGCAATTGAAATAACTTCGTCCAAATTAGAATGATGTACGCAGTTTATTAATTATATGAGAATTACTGATTTCGCAAAAACCGGGAAATTGAATTAAATCACGAATCAGAAAGAAATGCAAAATTCTGGTTCAGTCCGTGCACCCGATATCTAACACGGAGTCTCAAAATTACAGACGCCGAACGCCGTAGCAAATCACCCGCCACTCTGCGTTTTAACCCATTCACACGCCAGACGCCATGTAGCAATTCAGCCGCCAGTCTGCGTTTCAATTCGTTCACACGCCAGACGCCACGTAGAGACTCAGCCGCAGGGTGGCGTTTGGCGTGTGGCGGGCTGGCGTATGAGCGGGTTTAACCCCTGTTGTTGTTAATGTGATCAGATTTGGAATTAAATTGTGTTGATTTGGGTTGCCTAATCGAGGGCAAAACCGGGTAACCTTATTGCATTTAAGTCTGTCTTAAGCAGTGTAGTTCGCCGGCTATTAACAACAGCTACCCATCTAAACGATCTTTAGGCTACTGCTAAAGATATGAAGTAATTAAATCTTCAAAGAACATCAAAAATTTGCTCAAATTAAGTTGAAATCAGCCCACACTCCGTTGAGCGCGATTGCTGGAGTTTCAATTTGGCGAGCTTTCTCGAATAGGCTGCGAAATAAGTTTCATCTTCAACAAACGTCTTCTCAGAATGGTTGTGAAACATATGTTTAGTCAGAATTCATACATACTTTGCTAATTTTTCGCG
>ATSW01101436.1:0-12492 GCA_000444245.1 Botryllus schlosseri | reverse complement strand
GGCTTACTCAGTGCTCAAGCATCCATTGCTCTACTGCGCTGTTTCACGGCACCAACACAAACCATGGTGCTATCTGGACAGTGTAGCTGAGCCGAGCAAATTGAATAAAGCTGTATAAACGAGTCTGCAAAAGTCAATGACACTATGTAAATATACGGCGAACGACACGACTCAATTGCTGTAAAGTAAGGTTGTTCATACTTTCGGCATTGCTCGAGAATTGGTGAGGAGGCTGGCTGTTACCGCATCTCATATTTTGTCATATAATTAGGCAGGGCCTCACCTGCATTGCTCACCGCGATTCCCAAGAGATTTAGGGCAAATGTTATATGGATCTAACAAATGAGAAATGCATCGGACCTGTTTGTTTACCTCGTCGTCTTGCAGTATTATATGATGTCAGCTATTGTTTGGTTCCGGTGATCGTGTTAGCAAATTATAGTTGGCTGCCTGGCAAACATATACGCGACCATAACATAATTTCAAAACAGGTTTCGCGAATCAGATAAACGAAGAGTCGAAAATGATAGTTGAAAAGCTAAAGGAGCACAATGAACTTTCACAAATGGATCTCACACCGCTTAAGAACGACTACGACACGAAGTATAGACGCTTGACACTTGGCAAATCGTTAAAATATATGGAGAGAAAAGCTAATGCGAAAGAAAGCAATTCTACAACGCAGTATCACTAGAGACAGTCCACCAACTCCCGAATGACCAAATCTCCACAACGGTGTTACTTGTTGGAGGACCAGGCGCTGGAAAGACTACCACTGCGATAAAGTATACCAATCGAGCTATCAGGGGTGAAATTTTCGGACCCTCTGATGTCAAAGTTATCGTATTCATCGAAGGGACAAACATACTCTGGAATAGCAAATGCCGACCTTTTGATCTGTTATTCAACGATCAATTCGCTAATATATTTAGGAGCGCAAAAGCCTCAAAACCGCTTGAGACATGGATAGCCGAGAATCCCTCCCAAGTTTTGGTGGTCATCGACGGCATCGACGTAGCCAAAGGTGACTTAAATGCTCCGGCTAAGATAACTTTGGACAAGCGAGTACATCCCATTTCGATAATAATGAATCTTCTTCGACGAGATATTTACAGAGGGATGTGGGTAATGTGTACCACGACTCCACAATGGCTGTGGAAATCCACTTACGTTATGGATGTTCAGGTTGTCGATGTAGAGGGCTTTGACAAAAACGACGTGTTGGATATACTCGTACAATTAACGGGCGAGCGACAGCGTGTTGGCCTTTTATTACATTGTTCTCCAGCTATAAAAGATATGTGCAAGACACCAGCTATGCTCATACATTTGGCCAGTCAAATCAAGGCAAACGAAACAATGACTGATATAAAAATTCTTCTTGATGCGATAGACTTTTTCGACTCTCACCACTCTGGAGGAAAGAAGACCGAACATAAGAACATGAAATTTGTGATGGCGGTTGCACATCAAGCAGCAACGACAAGAAAGGATGACTTGGAGATACAAGACTCGGATAGGGAAATCGTCTACGAAATGGGTCATTACATTTCGGTGACGTATGATCCAGAAGACGGAAAATTCCTGGGCAATAAGCCACAGAGCCATCACTATCGTTACAGATTTATCAGCATAGCAATGCGAGTGAGTAGAATACTAACTTCTCGCGTCGTCGCACCTACCTATATTATGTAAAAAAAATCTTGAAATATTCTATTTGACGCTGATCACCATGCAAATTATTAGCTTCAATATTTAATGGTCTTGATTTCTGACCATACATAGCCAGTTCCTTGAATGCCTATTCGTGAAGCGGGATCTGATTATGAACACACGATGCCGTTACTGTCATAATCCCATTATTTTTTTTATCTTAAGAAGTCACCTCGCAGTGAGCAATAACTGCTCAAGTACTTCATAGTTATCACAGCGCACAATGAACCACGCTTTCTAGGGATTCAGTCGACTGCTAAATTAGCCCATTAGCACCTTCTTTGTCCAGCGGCATATGCACATTATGCACTCATGGTATGCATATGCACAGGACGTGTGTATGTGTATCATGGGTCGGTGTATATGTCGCAAAAACATCAAGGACAAAAATAAACTACGTCCTTTCCTTTCCATTGATTGGCAGGATCAACATTTTCAAGTAGCAATGTACTTTTCCGGTACAGTTAATTAGATAGACGGGCGACCCCGAATTGCCCTGACTGATTCCAATTTGCATTTTAGTACATATTTAGCTGCTTTATTCATCAATCGTTTCAACACTACGCAGCAGCTGCCTTCTCAACCTACACCGCTCCTATTTGCTGTCAGCGCCCCCTACCGTCCAATTTTATAGCCACCGCCCCCAATCGCCCCATTTCATGGCCAGCACCCTCATCGCGCTCGCGAACGCCCCCGGAGGCGTCGGCGCCCACTTTGGGAATCACCGATGAAATATTCATCGACGATTAGTATTATTAGAATTAACGGGTTTTGTGCCGTCAAAAATCAAGACCATTAAATATTGAAGCTAATAGTTTGCATAGTGGTGAGTGTCAAATAAAATAATTCAAGTTCTTTTAAACATAACATATGAGCGATGGAAGCCAGTATTCGCATCTTGTTCAGTTTGACTCCATGTAAATATTAGTAAATATCAATGAACTGCTTTGATAGATGTATACAACGACATTCGTCCGATGAATTGCAAAAGTATTTGCTCTTGGGGCATCTGAACGACCGGGCGTTTCATCAAGAAAATACTGACGATTAATACATTTGGACCCAGTGGTTATCACTTGGGCAACACTTACGTAATCTGCAATTCGGGAATCTCAAACGTACGCTGAGCCGAAAACGATTGAGGCCTGGAATACCTGAACAACCGTGTTAAATAAATAGGACCCCGTCACGTTGGGATTTGTGGCATAATGGCTCATTATTAATGGAAATGACGTCGTAGTGACAACACTTCTAATCATCTTCATAAAGGTTCTTAGGTGCAGCAAAATCTTCATCCTACAACACTTCTCCATTACCACCGTTTTGTAGCAGGAATTTATGGTATAGGTATTTATGATATCTCCAGTAGAATTTGGATACCGATAACATTGTTAACTACATAATTACCATTGAGATGAACTTCTTTCAGGATATCTTAGCTGCATTCCATTGGCTCTCCATGGACAATAACAAAAGCTACAAGAATCTGCAGGAAGAGTTATCTTCACCCGACATTCCTAATTTCATTCTTCTTGGAGTGGCAATCATTGCAGACGAAGACAAATGGCGAGTTGTAACATCACTTTCAAAAACACGTAAGTTAATGACGTTAATCTGTCTGACTTCCCGACACTTGTGCATCTGCAATTTATATCGATACCGTATATAGGTGAAGCCAAGTTAAGAAGTCTTCAGGAAGTGCTGCTGAAATTCCTCGAATCAAAGAATAGAAGCTCAACAATTACCGATGTCAAAGATCTTCACATACTACGCCAATGTGCCCCTCTTCTTAAACGCAATGTGATAACTAAAGTTACCGCGATAAAAATGAAGGCAGATTGTGACGCAGCTGATGTAATAACCGTGGCGCAATCAATTAAATCCATTGACAAAGTGAAGACGTATAGCAGCATGACGATCTATTCGTCGTCATTGGCATTACTAGAAGAAAATGTTGCCATGAAGGTAAACTACTCTTCATTGCGAATTGTGCTACTCACATCAAATGATGATGCAAAGGAGGATCAATATTCTCACTATGTGTAAGACGTTGAGTGCATATGTAATCATATTTTTTATTGTTGATAAACAGTTATTTACAACGACTGTAGCTGGTTAAAGTGGTGAACAATGCTACTCAAGAAGGCCTAGAACTAAAAGTAAGAACGCAAATGTATACACAGTTACGAGAAAAAGAAACCATTTCATAGATATGACAAAACTACATCAAGTGGAAGTGCGGGAAATTAATTTCTCAAAAGTACTCCATTAGGTTCGAAATGTAAACTTGGTCGTATAGATTAGGCAGCTAATCGGAAGTGGCTACTTTAGTGATTGAAAGATATTTTTTGCGACTCATGCAAAGGGACTGGTGACACAACAAATATATGTGAAATCTTCGACAATTTATACCGTATCATAATACAGGGGGTAATTAAGTTAGTTTCAATGCCATTTTCTCACACTACAGTCATACAAATTCATCCAAAACGATAGTATAGGCCTACCCTCTAAATCAAAACTGTAAGAATTCAGTTGCTAGTAACCTGTTCAATTAGAAATAGAAGTATATTACAAACCTAACTACCTGAATAGATATTGCGAGTAGCTTACTTGAGTACTCCGAAAAAGCAGAATGACACAACTTCCATCTCGATGCTCGTGCAAAAATAAGTGGAATGTGGTTTCCGGCACACCATTGATTTGCCCTTTTATATTATAAATCTTGTAAAAATGCGATTTTTGCATTGTCATGCTAAACTGAGCGTATCCCAAACCAGTAAAGATACTTTAAAGCTTTTCCTACTTATACATCTAATTGTTTATATCATGATATATATTTACAGGTTTTTCTTCCGAATGTAGTAATATATTTAAAATACGTCGTCTATCCTTCATTTTATATCAGATATTAGAGTATATAACGGTGGGTTTTCTAATATCGGTGGAGTTTTCTAATGCCACCATCGGCAGATACCTAATCGCAATTTCGTTATGAACGTCCAGATAACTCTTGCAAGCGATTCATTAAACAATTCGTCGATTACTCAATTCACGCAACTGCTTTGTGTGACGAAATATAAAATTTATTAAATTCAACTGGTGGCATTATCGGTGCCTATTCATTCAGATAGCCAACTTAAAAATTGCGGGAGATATGCACGAAGATGGTGAAAGACTATCAAAGCTTATTGAAGCGAGCTCTCGCTCGGAAGATGCGGGATCAATTAAATTCAAGATGGGATCCGTCGAGCTGTCGGATTATGATATGAAGTACGACGTTGCGGTAAGCTACTCGTTCTACTGCTTGATCAAATCGTCATGTTAAGTTTTCGTGTCATAGCAAGTGCGCTTCGGGGGCCATTGAGTTATACAAATCGAGTCAACAAGCGAAGTTCCACAGACTAAATATGTCTGTCTCTATTGCTCTCACTAGATGTGGGAATCGATGGATAATGCTTACAGCTTTTCGCGGAATATGTGGAAGAGAGGCCTCCCTATGGTACAGGTCTAGATGTATATCATGGATATCATGGCTGGTATGCTGCCATATTTGACTACCTGATTAACGGTTGAGGGCTAGAAGAGCAATGTTTAGGTGACATTTGAGGCAACGCTCATGTCGGTACTCGTTTGTATCCAACACACTTGATTTGAAAGTAGCCGAGTCTATTCACGCCGAAAACTTTGTTATGGTGGTGGGATGAAATAAATATTAATATACGCTAGGCGTTTGTTTTATATTTTGGATATCAGATCGAAGCAAGCGGAAAATTGGCCATCCTCTAAACGTGTCCTGTCTTTCTTTCTGTAAAATGAAATATTTTTGAAAGGCTCATCAGTTTCTGTCCAACTGGATGCTTGACCTTGATCGATCTCCCGACGTTTATCAGAGGCGTGACTTATCATAGTGTATACCACGTGTATTCATTTTGTAGGGTAATCTCCTGGAGGTCGAGGAATTGTCGGAAAGTAAAATTAGCGTCATCAACGACTTATTTCATTTCACGAGTGGCCGTGCAACTATAGAAGCGAAAACTGTGAACATGGCAACGTTATCAAAACAAAGGGTGCGCTCTCTCCTTGAGAAAATAACCAAGATGCCAGAAGACGCCAATAACTGCGTATTGAAGGTAAACATGACAACATGGTGGCGCTTCAGTGAGCACTAGCAATTCTAACCGACGGTAGCAAATGTTTGTTTGATGAGGCTCAATGGAAATATTAGCATCTATGCTTCTTTTCCAAATAGTCTGCCACACAGGCACACACATGTTTTTAACCTATTAAATGTATTAAAACAATGGACTTGGGATTAGTGATCGGGTATTTCCGTGTGTTCTACATGCTTCACCATCCTTTACATTGCGTGATGGACAGGTTGGAGAACTGACCTGCCCCGTACAGACACACACACCAATCGAAATAAAGAACCTGATGACGAACACATCCAGCATTCAAGTTGACGTTTTGAAGTACGGAGACGTAACGTTCCTGCCACAATCCCCTTCGGTATGGTTTCTGTTATAGTAGTTTGATCTTAATCAATCGTATGAGTTAAACATAGTTATTACTGTTTGTGACAAGTGATTTTACCATACAGGTGACTTGTTTTAATTTGTTTTCTTTTAATTCGAAATATGGTGACTACTAGACAAGCGATTCGCAAACTTTTACGTCTCCTGAACACTTTCGGCTGACAGTTGAGCCGAAAGTATTCCTTAGACAGATCGCTTTTGCCGCGCAAGCACGTTCTCACCAAATGGAAGGTGCCGCCGCTTAGCTCTGGAATCGAGATGCCCAAACTATTTCAAATGCAGGCTCCAATACACGTTGGCAGAGTATCACGGCCACTTTCTTATTCAACACTAGGTCGGTGATTCTTAGCCGGTGTTCCAAGGAACATCAGGGGCTCCGTGAGGTCAAGTCACGCAACTATAATCCCTATGGTTGGCGATGGCACGCCAGCATTATTGGTTGCAACCAACTAAGCGCGATCAGTAGCAGAGTTGTTAATGTCAAACATCAGGCCGTGTGTACTGTGCGGAGTATGCAGAGCCGTACGCAATAGTTGTTGACTGGCATAAATCAAATTCAACTTGATTTGAGAGGACTTACAGTTGAATTGATGAAATTTCCATGCTTTTTCGCGATCGCTTTGACGTTGACTTAAAATTAAAGTAAACGCTTCACCACTATAGCGGCCTATAGTTGTCGTGAATTAAGCATAACTTTGCCCGCTTGAGACCTATTTAGTCGCACTATCAGGACATCTGTTCTAGATTCAAAACGATAGTTTTTATATACATCGTGGACACGAAACTGCATGTTTTTGAAGCATATAGAGATAGTAAGAGCTTGAAGTGGTATATATAAATCATATCGACGCCGTTTCAAATAACTTATCTTTCAGACCGACAATGCAAATAACACGTCATGTCTCATCACGGACGAGGTGTTAACAGCATCCTCGTCTTTGGTTTCACTGGTTCAAAGCGGAGTTTGGAACGAAGTTCGTACGCGAGAATTCAACATCTACGTTGAATTCGATGCCTATGGGGTATTTGTCGTTTTACTATGAAATATTCGCACTAAAGGGTGCATTGTTCGTAATCATTACGTTGACCACTTCTACCCAAAGTAAATTTGCTGATAATCGTCATCATGGATCATAATTAATAATTGTTATAGTATTATTTACCAATATAATCTTTGATGACGTCCAGGACAATCAAAGGTATCCAGCTTTCCTGCGAGTGCAGCGTAGTTTCAGAAGAGACCGAGATCGCGAAGCATACGACCAAATCGTTCCTTTCATGATCAAGCTCGGATGCGAAACGCTGGAGTTTTCCGATATGAAATTAACGGCGCAATACATCTGCGAAAACGAAGGAAAAAACGTGGGTGTTTTCGAAGCAGTATAGAAACGTCATTTCGATGGCTAAGGATTATATTGATTGAAGGTGGATGAAATAACGCTATCTCGAATCACATCGATACACGGGTCACAAGCATACCAGTATTTAAGGGTTGATTCAGGAACGCAGTACTCGGATATTTTGAAATCACTGTTTCAAAGATCCGACGCCAGATTAATTGTTATCGAATCTTTAAAGTTTCAACGAAATTGCAGTGACGAATACTCGGTAACTTGCTGCTTCGTAATCAATCTTTACTCCGGAGGTTACTATCATGTTACTTTACCTCTGTTGCAGATTGCCAAGGAATGGAAGTACAAGGTATTGAATCTCCAATATGATGACTTCGAATTTCTGGAAGATCTTCAATCACTCTTAAAAACGCCACCGATTAGAGTCGAACGTTGCTCATTAAATCTCAGTGAAATATCGTCACTGCAAAAATTGGCATCGAACATATCCCAGGTATTAGAAGTTTTCATTGCGATAAAACAAGAGTCTAGAGCAGAGGTCTCAAACTCAAATGTGCTCGCGGGCCAATGTCATACTTTCTCATGGCAACACGGGCCGCAGCACCAATAATAGGGGAATTCAGTGTATTTGCAACTAGGCCTTATTTTAGGACCAGACTGACATTCCACACGCATCTTAAAAATGTGATTTACTATTGTGAATTCACGCCTTGCACGCAAAAAAATCACATTTTAAAATCTTTGAATAAAATTGTTGCTGTACTAGGTATAGTTGCCGTATATTTAGTTGCAGATATCATGCGAGAGTACAAATGAATCAGGACATCGCAAAAGCTGTCGCGTTATAATTTTGCAGCTAACGGACATTTGACGTGTCACAATTTTAGGTGGAATATTTTAGAATTTTACAAATATTGATATGATATCAGAGCATTGGAGCAGTACAGCCTAATCCGGGTTTCGGGCATACTACTGATAACAAGGCTATTGATCATGTCATTAGGCCTACCTAAGTCAAATTAAATCATCGTTAGATTTACCGTTGAATATTGGAACAGATCTATAACAACTTGAATATAATGATTACCGTGCCATAGCAATAGAAATGTCCAATTGCCGAAGTATTCATTCATCTTCCACTGCGTGGTAACTTTTGTAAGATATGTAATTGTGAAGATTAATGTGTAGTATCAGGCTTCTGGAGCAGTTTGGGGGTGAATTTTCAGTTTTCAAATTAAACAAGAAGATATTAAACTGTTAAATATTGTCGAATACTTCGAAATCCAAAAAACCGTCGCGGGCCGCATGCGGCCCGCGGGCCGCGTGTTTGAGACCTTTGGTCTGGAGTCTAGACCTATCGTTTTGGTAAATTATCAGATCGATGAATTGCACCTGTTTGTCGAAAACGTTAGCGAATTGGTCGATTTACACCAATTGATTGATGGGATAAAATGGAGTAACCTCACTGTACATCGTGGATCGTTGCATATCGTCATCGATAAGAATCAGGTTAGTGCTTCTCGTAATTGTCGAGAGTAGGGCTGGGCAAATTCGAGTACCTGAGTGATTCCATTCTGAATCACGTATTTTACTTCGAGTCGAGTCGAATATTGTAGTATCAGTCATTATGACGTCATAACAAAATTCATTTTGACAAAGTTCAAATATGTACCTTTTATGCGACCAAGAAGAATATATTGCCTGTTATCCATCACACTGAATATACTTAGGTATTTTTCGACCATACCGATTCCATTACATTTTGTGATAATGATGTGGGACGATCATGACTTCGGAAATGTGTTGTTTCTAGCAACGTTCTTTGCTTTTTAATATGTTTNGTACGCTGCGATANTGCCAATCAAGGTTTCAAGGCTACCNCAGTGGGAAATGGTATCGTAACTTNAATTCTCGTTGATAAGTGTAATTTCTTTTACTANTCGACTCGAATCATGAAAATTANTACTGGATTCAGATTNGAGTACTCGAATCATTGTGCCCAGCCCTAGTCGTGATACATTTCTGTTACCACTAGGGGCGCATTTAAAACAATTGGTTTTTTAAAACCCTTAGTTAAAATNATGCTTTAAACACTGTTTTAAACAAAGGCCTTTAAAAAAGAGTTTTTTTTTAAGTTGTGTAAATATGCCATAATTGTTTAAATACTTTCCTAAAAACATGTTGTATGAGCCTGCGGACGATTACCACTCGATATGGGCGACGTACACGATATGGGATGGTTAGAACCCTCGCAATAGTCGGTTCAACAGCTATAGTACGTATATATTTCGTTAACGGGGCTATATCTGGCTTATATTTTCAATTGTCAATGCCAATCTGCGATGACGTCACAATTGAATATTAGTGACGCCATGNCTTCATAAAAGCACACGTTTTAAACAAGGGCCTTGTTTTGAACATGTTTGTTTTAAATTTANTTCTGTTTTAAATGCAACCCTAGTTACCACCATAAATACGTTCAACGAAGAAATATTCTTTCATATTTTGCAGAGGGGCAATATTGCCATTCCGGAAATGACCGTGGATCAGTTCGGACGGTTGTACGAAAGTCTGCTCCCCCTTCTCAATAAAAAATCAATTTTTCGCGTGGAGAGACTTGTCCTACCGCGAGACCACCATGACAAGTACAAGAAAGTTTTGGAACGATTCACCAACGTTCCAGACAACAGAAAAGCTGTTACGTTGCAGGTTGCAGGGTATCATNCATCTAAATCAATGATTCCCAACCGCGTATCTCAGAGNCGCAAGCAGATCCAAGCTAGCCTATTTGCGGTTATGATTGACTTATGAATATGCCACAGAATATAATAGACGGTGGTTGTTTGTTTCTATGAAAAGTTATTGTCAATTTTTGTATATGAATACGAAAATAGGGAATAGTATGCTTATGTCCGAAACCGCCCAAGGCCGNTTCTAAAANCAGGAAGAGAGAATTCTTNCAGACTAGCGTCAAACGCAAAGATGAATACCCCTCAGACGATGATAAATCTTGAGTTCTGCTGTTCAGTGGTCAATCTGGTCATAGACCTTCATAGATCATCACTATGTAGAGTGAATTTCGACACAATTTTACTGACATCAAAGTAACGACTCATCGTCAAGTATAATTATTACCAATATTGCTCAGCGTATAACCCCCTCAAAGTTGTGCATTNAGTGCTGGAATTTGTGTAGAGCTATCACAAAACGAAATATATGGTATGCTGTAGTGATGATATGCATTTTCAGTTTATTTNAATGTATGGCACTCGCCAATCTGCGTCTATCAGTGCTAAAATAACCGATACAAAATCTCTATAAGTGTACGTGCGTGCTTTTGAATTAACTGGATGGTGACATCCAATCGTAGGCTACCTACCTTNAAATTTTCGTTATATGTAGCCTAATCGAGTGATTTCATGCAGCTCCATAGTACTCTGAAGTTTGAAATGAAGCACCGACATCCTAAATCAGTGGTTCCCAACCTTTTACCACCCACGTACCATTTTGAGGTTTAAAGCAGTGCTCGNGTACCACCTATATCAGTTGCGCGCGTTTCCACCATTTATGACGTCATACTCACGTATTTGACCTATGCGAGGTGTCTTAACAAATTCTATTAAACTAGGCCAGGGGTGTCAAACATACGGTCGTGGGCCGGATCAGGCCCGCCAGACGATTTTATCCGGCCCGCATAGCAATTCTGAGTACATTGAAAAAAGATTATATTATCCATCACATCCACAGTAATAAACCAAATTACAAAGTCCGCGTTGACAGTTAAATATCTTGTATTCATCACAACGCATACGCAGGGATAACGCCAGATTATGACTAAAGCAGGGGTGGCCAACCTTTTTGTCATTCACATTTCGACTACTCGTGTAGCCTACGGCCGCATTCCAGGACATAGTCGTAATGAACGAACTGGACGCCAAATACCCAGGTTAAAGTTTCTATATCCATTTCTGGTAAACTCCGGACTAATCTATTTAATGGTAAGCTTACTATGCACACCAAAATCGCGAGTGGTCACTGGTAATGTTAAGGAAGGAAGTGCTCATAGTCGCGCCTAGCGCGAAAAATTTCAGATTCACCAATGAATTTCGTCATTGATATTAGTAGTTTTACATATTACCATCAAACATTTATCCTTTCTCCCGTGTGATTAGATTCACTGGTATAGAGTTGATGTAGGGGTGTTTTCGAAAATTTAACGCAAGTTATAAATTATGATGCATCTTCGGGTGGGCCAATTGGTATTAGTAACTTTGTAGCAAGCTGTTATTTCTTGACCTCTCATCAGGATTGTTAGTATAGTGAGGAGCACACGATTCCGAGCTGATATTTCCACGTGAGGCGCATCATTTTCCATTGATGTTCGCATCTGTATTGTGGGGCTCTGATTGCAAAGGGTGCTACTATATTGGAATCGAAAAATTAAGTCGCGTTGAATCGCGCCCAGCGCGAAGAAAATTTCAAGATTAATTAAAATCTTTCAAGAAATCGGGAGTCAATTCGCAAATTCGAATTGCATGTCGACAGCCGCCAACACATACTAATTGAATTGCGTGTCTACGGCAGCACAAATTCCCTCTTACGGCCGCAGGTTGGCCACCCCTGGACTAAAGCAAACGGAACACTGAAATATGTCTACTTGTATCGCCTGTAATGCCATTGGATTCAACCGGACAAACATCGTATTTTCGCCAATTTCATTGCTCGCAAATAATGGTGTTGCGACTCGCTAGAATGAAACCCCTACGATCCGTGTATTATCTATATATGCTTGATAATAAAGTCTGAGCGAGAAGCAATGGCACGAGCCAACATTTTGGATTTCGTTGACTGGTCCGGCCCCCGAGCGATTTCATGACTTCGATCCGGCC
>ATSW01101432.1:0-10853 GCA_000444245.1 Botryllus schlosseri | reverse complement strand
TGACTCGAGTCTGACTCGAGTCAAGTCATGACTCGAGTCATCCCAACACTAATACCTGGGGCCCGCGGACACTGCGTTGGTGACCCCTGTCTTATAGTGTAGAATTATTTTCGGAAAATAGAGGCATTAGCCTACTACACTTGCTTTTATAATTCAGCATCTATGCTCTCCAGACAAAATAACTGAAACTAATTTGAACTCAAAGTATGATACTCGGAAGTGAAAGAGAAATAGAAATACTACTTTTAAAAAGCGGAAGACATATTTCATGTCGTATGTCCAGAAAGTTTAAACGGTGGTCCGCTAAAACTGGTCTAACGCTCAAAAAAGTCAGAGATCACTCCTCCAGATTAAGAGACGTCACGGGCTGGTAAATTACTATATGAAAGCTAATTGCTAGATTGCGAAACCGTAGTTTCAAACGTTATGGGGACCATATTTAGTTTGATAAAATATTTCATATCGGCGACAATGCGGTGTAAACGGTACCACGCAACCCGTTACCTAAATTGTGTTCACCGACACTTTTGTGAAAACATGTTAGTCACTCCATATCTGCTGTGCGCAAAGCGCAACAAAAATTCTGGGCTTTACCTGACTTGTTTGGAAATTAAATGTTGTTACTCCGTGAAAACAGTCCCGAAATTCCTTGGGCTATCTTTCTTGCTAGAGGTTTAAACTACTTCTACTTGACAAACTCTAAAAAGCGAAAAGTAAGTAAATATAGGTCACAAAATATTACGAAGTAGAAGTAGCGAAAAATTGGATTTACTTTAGTAAGTGCCAGAAGTGGAAAAAATACTTGAGTACTTAGAAAAAGTAGAAGTACTTAGTTACTGACCACGTCTGATAATACCAAACTACACCATATCGCCACCAATATGGTGGCACGTCATGTGCAGTCGCGTACTAAATGGAGGTGGGGCTGGAAATTGAAACAAAATCCTTCGGATCTGCCAATTTTTCCTCCAATAAAGGTCATTCGCGAAAAAAATACGATGACCCTTTCCAAGGTGAAGACTACCATTTCTGAACTAGTACCTAAAATGGAACAGCAGAAGTCACGCTGATTACACTGTGCTGCGTTAATTTTGAGGTTACTAAAGTATTGACGGTTCTTAGTATTATTTTTGATACTGAAACCCAAACTGTATCAGTTTTCTTCAATCGGGTCTAGTGTTTTGGCAAATTGCATATGAATTTTGGAAAACTGCAGTTTTCAGCGTTATGCGATTAAGATTTGTGACGTCATAAAAAGGAGTTCGCAATGAAGTTTTGATGAAAAGTTTAGAAAATATTTTAATTAGGACGAAGACCATTTTCTATAGTAGCCTATACTATAAAGATGTTTCAGGATTAATGTCAGCTTTGGACATAGTCCACAGATCGGCAGAACGGCGATTGTTTTTGGACTCACCTCTAAAGAGTTTGAAGGCAGTATTACTGCAAAATGAATTAATGGTTTTAATGCTGTTGGACAATTGGCCATTCAGTGAAGCTCACTCAATGCTATAAAGTCATGAAATTACTTTTGAAACCTCTTCAGTATATCCAGCACTGATGAAAAATATTTGGTGAGTTGAAAATGATCTCGATACTTCTTCACAGGGTCACAGGCCGGTTATACTAAACATCCATCCGGTAATTCAAACTTTCCTGGAAGCCCCGATCACGAAGCACTGGTCAAAGAGCTGCTTGAAAGCTTTCAATCCTGATGTCTGTGACAATGCACTTTCAGAGTTATCATTAAGATTACTTTCCAGTCTACTGGGGTGATTACAGAGAGGAACACGGAGGGAGATTCCACCAAGACCTTCGCCAGATAGAATTGATGTATCAAGGATACACGGACGTAAAAATGTTTGCAGATTGTTGTTGGTGCTTAAAGAGAGATCCGCACATAATTCCAAACATAGAAGAGAATCGTTGAAGCAACATTTATTGTCAGCATTACTCCTTTGTATCTTATATTGTTTGCGTATCTGTAGTGTCACATATCAACTTCTACCTTCTTCTGTTCGGTTGAGCGCCATTGAAAAAATTTATGATTTCTTGGTTAGTTGTAAAGGCTTTATTTCAACTGTGTTATTATATTTTAGTAGTATTTAAAACGGCCATCATTGCAAAACCTTGAATTCAAATAAAAACACCATCTTGCCAAAATTTCCAACATGCGTGACCAATTAAGCTACCACAAAAATCAGTTTCTTTGTGTACAATGATGACTAAACGTTAGCATAATTGAATATGTCATGAAGAAAAGAATTGATAGAAAAAAACTAGTTGCAGCGCGTAAAATTTATCCAAAATCAGTTGAAACATATCTATACTATTGTATGATGTGTAGGCTATTTGTTGTAAATTTTTGTATCTTGACTTCCGGAAAATTTGTAGATTAGCGTGAGGGTGAGTAAAGGCTCAAAACCACTGGTCTCAGAGGCCAAGATTGGTGTTTTATTTCCAAGAATACTCCACGCCCATCCAGGGTTGTAACGAAGTCTCAAGGATGCGAGTCATAAGTCAATCTCAATTTTTTATTGTTCTGACTCAAGTCAAGTCGAGTCATTTTCTATTCACCACCTAATCAAGTCCGAGCTCAACTCAGGGTGAAAAGTGTCGAGTCCGCGTCAGAGTGTTCAGACTCAAGAACGGGTTCAAGTGAAGATCAACCCACCTTCTCAAACATTAAGCGATATCGAATACTTCGCAATTCGCATGTCTATTATTCTCTTTTCTTCACTTCTAACATGTTAATTCATAAGGGTAAAAGACAGTAAAATCGAGAAAGGCTATCAAAATATCTCTAACGAATCAAGTCGTATTGAATGTTGTGAGTCATATGACTTGCTCGAGTCATTCGGTAAAGACTCGAGTATAAGTCGAGGCGATACACATAGTGGTTCAAGTCGAGTCGGGTTATTTTCAATATTTTAGAACTCAACCGATCTCAACTTTATCAGTCCGAATCAAATTGTACAAGACGTTTGTTTAGGTGAGCTGCTAGAAGTCTATATTAGCATAAGTCGGAACCTATAATTCGTGAGCCAGATATCGTTGCTGTTGTTGTATGAGTTGAAAATTGGTGCTCGATTTTTAATGGTCTTTTGGACTAGATCTATGATGCGTGCATAATTAATTTTATATTAAAACAAATGATATGATATCGTTCTCTGATTAATTTTTAATTTGACACTTCATTAGCATGCACTCATCTAAAAAATTGAACTAAAATATTTCAGAAAGGACCTGTCGATAGCATCCGGTAATCGACATTCTTGTAATAGTCATATATATTGAATTGTCTCCGACACTCTCAGAAAAAAGGCAAACAACCCCCAGGTTGGGAGCTCCTGCCATAAACCAACACAACCTTAACAAAACATTAAAAATGTCATACATGTCGCTTTACGGTTAATATTACGTTTTAAATACATGTAATTAATATATATTTCAAGCAGAATTGTGAGACCGAGTCTTGGAACATTTAAGAGCCAACGAACGAGTAAACTAAGGGTAACTTAACCAGGGTTGTATTGACTCGGATCATGACTCAACCCAAGTCGCAATTTTCCGTTGACTCGACTTGACTCAGGTCAATTAGCGTATTGACTCGACTTGTACCCGAGTCATTGCGCATGACTCGACCAAGTCATATGACTCCAGGCATTTTATATCACTTTATGGATTATCGTGTATCAGGGCCGATACTTGTAAAATAGGCGCACAAATCCTATTTATCTGTTTGAATAAAATGCTAAGCGTAGGAAAAATTAGTATATTATGAATGCGAAGCTTGCGATATCACACAAGAGCTTCACAGAAGTGCGTTTAATCCATCTTGAAGTCAGTATTTAACAGTAAACTCTATGGGTTTGACGTGGACTTGAGTCTCAACGCTATAACGCGGACTTGACCCGTTTTACTCGGACTTGAATTTAGACTTGATTAGGAGGTGAATAAAAAGTGACTCGACTTTACTTGAGTCAAAACAATAAAAATGAGATTGACTCATGACTCGCATCCTTGCGACTCGGAGACAACCCTGGAATGATGTGGAGTATTCTTAGAAATAAGACTCCAATATTGGCCTCTGAGACCAGTCGTTCTGAACCATGACTCAAACTCAACTAGTTGCTCCTTGACTTGGACTCGGACTTTAATTAGTTGTGAAGTGAAAGTGACTCGACTTAAATCGAGTCAAAACTATAAAAAATAAAATTGACTCGTCCCTCGGAATCTTGTAACTTATTACTTCCTGCATTTACCAATGAATTCACGCAGAATATTTCGTTTTGCGTAAGCAGTGTCTTACTAAAAAAAGAACAAAAGAGAGCGTTGCGAAAGTCAGGATGCATGTTAATCGGGATACCATATTTTTAATCGAAAAAGTAGGACACTTCTACCAAATCATAAAAGTTAGTTGACAGAAATTGAAAAAATATGATTTTGTAATATTTACTGGAAATCTTGTTGTGTTGACTGAAAAAAGGTCGTCATTTGACTTTACTCCCGATTCCCCGACTTTTACGTTAATTTGATGGTGAAAAAGGGTCATCAGTTTCATTCAACTCCCGAATGACCCGCGTGAACGTCATTATCACCTATTTCACGTCATTTATGTCGATTTTCACCTGACTCTGTCCAGTAACGTTGCTGTAAAAGCTGTAAAAGGAGGATGAGTTTCTAAAAAATAGGATATTTAGGCGCCCCCGGAAGACATTTTCAATTTCCCTAGAAAGGAGGATCAATCCTCCCCAACGAGGACGTGTCGTATGGTAACCCTACGCGTAATATCGGCCTAGTGTAAATGACGGTAGTAAACGCAACATCATGAATACCGAAAAGAACAGCAACAACACGCAGAATATTAGTCAAGAAATATCCCTCTTCAACTTCAGCTTTTCTGACTAAATATACTGAACTGCAAACAAAAAATATCCACCCCTTGTACATCGCTTGTAGGCGCTACAAGAAAAATCAGCTTGGGATGAAGCGACGTATAATTTTCGTGTCGATTTCATTGTGATCAGGAATAAAATATGAAATTCCTGATTGCATGTTCCCAAGTTCCAGTGGGTGTTTCACCACGGTATCAATTTACGGGAGGAAGAGAGAAATAGCCGGCTTTGAAGGCGTTCCTTTTCTGTAATAATGAATCGGTATGACCTACGACAATTTGTCGGATATACAATTTCATAGATTCGTTCCCACGCAATTACGTTTCGCGGGAAGAAAACAACAGCATGCATGTATGCACGTGCGCTGCTAATAATACATTCACAGAACTTGAATTCCATGCAATGAAGAGGCATACGATGTATTGATTTATAAACAATTCAGATACGTGGGATTGTGCTGACCCCTGAAAGGTTCTGGTTCGTGTGCACACGAACTTTACCAAAAGGTTCGCTATGAATGTGAACGTGATTACGACCTCCGACGATACGTGACTTCAAAATGTTGATTTCAAACACTACTTTTTCGTAGTGATAGAACTGTATATGAATGTATATGTGTACAATACTTATTGGATAGAGTACAGTAGTTTATTCAAATCGCAATAATATGAAATTTTCATTTAGTCGTTTCATGATATAAAATCTGGTCATAGTCAACCTAATTACCTCGCCGCAACCACAGTCATGTATGCACTAGGGTGGTTCAAAAATAACCTTTTTTCCTGAATCTTGCAGGTTACTTGATTAAATCGTTAGGTTGCCTTAAAAAACGACGCACACCAAATTTGAATTCATTCCAACCAATATTCGCGGATTTCGTAGAGTTTGAAAATTTTGAATTTGCCTAAAAATGCAAAAAAAAATTTTTTTCAAATTTTCCTTCCAACCTTATGAAATTGTTGCGCTGTCTTCAAAAACGATGGAAAACAAATTTGACTCAATTCCAAGCTGCAGAAGCGGAGTTATTCAAGTTTTTTGATGATAATTCTGAGATGATCCACCAATCAAGGATAATCCCAGAATTATCAAAGAAAAACTGAAATAACTCCACTTCTACATTCATCAAGTGTAACAAGCTTGTGACCCCAGTTCGCTCTGACCGCCGTGGAGTGCGGACGTATCTAGCAATCTTCCGCGATCATTAGTTGTAATCAACGACAGCATCACGCGTAATGGAGGAAAGTGAGGATGTCGAACGCATGGAAGCGATTGCTAACACAGCGAAACGTAAAGCACCGACTAAAGACGATGAATCAGGAACTAAGTCACCACCGGCGAAGACGAGACTTATTGAAGAAGATTGTGGATCCAGTCTACAGTCTACAGCTAATTCTCAAACACCCGCAGACGAACAACGCGACTTGAAAGTTATCCTGAATTGTTCGAAAAGGAAGATGTCTCACTGGCACCCAACTATAGTGCATGAAGCTATATACTCAGCAATTGGAAACTACGAAGGGATTCGGCCTCTTCCGTCGGGGGACTTGCTGATCAACTGCTTCAATGAACAACAGGTGAAAACATTGCTTGATATAGACGTGTTAACTCATCCCAAATCCCCGATACCAGTAACAACGTCACGTTATAAGAATAGGAAGCACGCATCCAGGGCAGTTATTAACGGAGTACCCTCTGACCTTTCCGAATATGAAATAGTAGAGTTTTTGAGCAGCTATGGAGTAACATTCGCGAAACGTTTGAAGAGAAGAACTGATAANGGACTCGAAGATACCATGAGCGTGCTAATTTGCTTTAGTCTACCAGACCCGCCTANTTTCGTAACCATTGGCTACCTGCGCTTTAGAACGAAACTCTTCAACCCACCACCGTTGCGATGCCATAACTGTAATCGATTTGGTCATACAAAAANGTACTGTGGAGGCAAAACAACCTGTTCGAGATGCGGAAGTCGTGACCACGANTATAAAGACTGTAACTGCGATAAGAAANGTATCAATTGTAGTGGGAACCATAGCTCTGCATATACAGGATGTCCCATATTTAAAAGAGAGTTTGAGATCCAAANANTTCGGGAGCAACAGAATCTAGACTACCCTACCGCAAAAGCGAAGGTAACAGNTCCTCCNCCGAACGTACCTACTCCCAGACGACCAACGTACAGCCAAGTGTTGTCCCTCNCTGAAAACATCCAGGCAACTAATCNAACTAAGGATATACCCCGAAANTGCTGAGNCNNCTGNAAACANNGAGAAGTCACCATCCATGNCCACANGCACCCACCGCCCCAAGCCACCAACATACCCAGTTCCTAACGACTGNAACATNCAACNACAAGACACANGTTCCGTCCCGCCCTACGACCCACAGCCCGAAGACAATGGAGCATCCTCCATCTTGTCCTTGATCTCATCCACCCATCCACTAATATTCTTNGCGTATCTGACNGAAATAATNGCACTGACCATAGCAGCATGCCGCGCCAACGAAGAGGTAGACGTNTCNAACCTTGTCTCACTNGCAACACAAAAATGGCTTAGCCTTCCCCTNGATAGCGAGGCGCTGAAAGGACTCATNTCNTCGTACGAAAATCAGCGCATTCAATGAAAACGGACTCAAAATNATACAGTGGAACTGCCGNGGCATTTATAGGAAGCTACACGAGTTCAAAAGATACCTATCCCAGATACCAGAGCGACCACACGTAATACTTTTACAGGAAACACATTTGATAGCTGACTACGAACCAAGGTTCCATGGATATAATATAGTACGGTGCGACAACACTGTTCGCAGTGGAGGCCTAGCAACTATCATATGCAACAACTTAAACTTCCGCCAAGTTAGAATTGCGAGCCCACGAGGAGTTGAAACACTGTGTGTAGAAATAAACGGCATCACTATTTGCAATGTGTACTGCCATCCGGATTACACAGTACGTCATAGCTCATTTGAATTTTTGCAGAAGCTCAATAAATAAATCCCTTATATTCGGAGATTTTAATGCCCACCATTGGTCCTGGGGATCTGACTCCACCAACAGACGAGGGCGCATACTTCATGAAATTATGGACAATAACCCTTTAATTGCCTTGAACGTAACAAACCCCACCCATATTAACATCGCAACAAACGCAATACGAAGATGGTCACTGATCGATCTCTCGATTGCATCGACTGATATCGCGAACAGGTGCACTGTCAGCGTTACGAACGACCTGATCGACAGTGACCACGCCGTTATTCACATATCCTACTCAATGCGGATCGTTAACTCTGGACAACGTCCACCTAGATGGAATATGAACAAAGCAGATTGGGAGACATTCACGCGAAATGCTGAAATGTCCTACCCGATACAGTATAATTCCGCGAACATTAATGAGGCTTGTGATAACTTCACACAGAAAATATTCCAGGCGGCTAGTATATCTATCCCAATGAAACGTAATCATAAAAAGAACCCAGTTCCCTGGTGGAATGAAGAATGCGATCGGGCCGTCAGAAGGAAGAAAGCTGCTTTCCTCAAGATGAAACGTACTTTCGGCGTCAAACATATTATTGAGTTCAAACGTCTTCGCTCACTCTGTCGGAGAACAATACTGGAAGCAAAAAAGTCATCATGGATAACGTTCTGCGAATCACTCGGCAATAAGGCGAACCTCCGGCAGGTCTGGAATATTGCACGATCCATATCCGGAAAACAAACAACTGGCGCAATCCCTAATATACAAGTGGGTACAAGTACTGTAAAGTCAGAGAAGGAAAAAGCAGATGCAATAGCCCAAGCTTTCGAAAGCGTTAGTAGTAACTCTCAACTTTCAGAGGAACTCAGACTTAGGAGACAACAGCTAACCATTAGACATTTAATCAATGACGATAGCAACCACCAATTTGACTATCCCTTCACGATAAATGAGTTAACTAAAGCCATCAAATCCAAAAAAAGCTCTTCTCCTGGCAATGATATGATAAACTATACTATGTTTAAGCACTTGCCAACTTCTGGCTTGACAAGCATGTTAGACATTATAAACCAGTCTTGGAACTCTGGACAAGTCCCTCGGACTTGGAAACAATCCACAGTTGTTCCTATATTGAAGGGAAATAAAGACCCATCCCTTACAAATTCATACCGCCCAATCGCCCTAACGAGTCATTTCAGTAAAGTCATGGAATCTATGATCGCTCATCGTCTATCTTGGTTTTTGGAAACCAACGATTTACTTCATACCTCTCAATGTGGATTTCGACGTGGTCGGAGGTGTCTCGATCATGTAATCGCTCTGCATGATGAAGTCTACAAAGCAATTCACAACGGACGTTCCACAATCGCAGTGTTCATCGACATTAAGAAAGCCTACGACACGGTTTGGCGACAAGCAGTTATTCACAAACTATTTCTATTGGGAGTCCGAGGTAAGATCTTGAATTGGTTGAACCAGTTTCTCACTGACAGGTCGTTTCAAGTACGGCTCGGTACTACACTATCAGAAACGTTTATTACGGAAAACGGAATCGCCCAGGGAAGCGTCCTCAGTCCTTTACTCTTCGCGGTAATGATTAACGACCTCCCCGCCACTGTGACTTCACACTGCCGATTATACGCCGACGACATTGCATTATGGCAAAGTGACCTGAACATTGAAGCTATCGCTTCTGAGATACAGATATCTCTAGAATCAGTACACCAATGGTGTAGGAAATGGGGATTTGAAATTGCAAGTCAAAAAACTGTCGCAATGCTTTTCACCCGGAAACGGAAAGTAATTCTCCCCAATCTACGTATGGGAGATCACGTGGTCACTTTTGCGGATACTTACAAATACCTTGGAATAATATTTGACAAAAGACTAAACTATAAGTATCATATTGATTACATAGCTCAAAAGTGCGAAAAACGGATAAATTTTCTGAAACTGATGTCTGGAACGAAATGGGGGGCTTCGAAACATGTACTTCTAACTTTATACAGAACTCTAGTAAAATCCGTGATCGAATATGGAATGGAGGCGTATTTCTTCGCGCCTGTGACGTACCTGAAGAAAATCACGGTAATCACTAATAAGGCATTACGGGTGTGCTGTGGTGCGATGAAAAGCACTCCGATATGTTCGATAGAAGCGTCGTGCAACGAGATGCCAATACACATAAGACACATGTTTCTTTGTTTGAAATACCGATATGAAACTTTAAGTAAGTCGAACCACCCAAACTCTGTGTTACTCCAGACATCGTGGGAAGACACATACTGCCTATTGAGAAACAGATATTGTACGTTCAACTTCTTAACAAGATCGAACCCACTCGACGACCAGTGTATTCGTGGCAAGGAACTCGTTCGAGCAGCGCCTTGGACAATCGGTGATTTACAGGTTGATTTGTCATTATCACGAATTATCAATCGTCACTCATTCCGATACAGTGTGGACGTAGCCTATACTGAATTAATGGGCTCATACCCAAACCATTTACATGTATTCACAGACGGATCGAAGACCACAGATGCCACTGGTTATGCGATATTCGTAAAAGATCGGAATATAACAATATCCCACAAATGCCAAGGAGCTCTGTCGTCATTCTCAGTAGAATCATATGCCATATTATCCGCTCTTCATTGGATCGAAACGAATAACGTTAGCCGAGCTGTTGTTCTCAGCGATTGCCTTAGTGCGCTGGACTGTATAGCTAATTATCGAACAGATGGGCCTTTTATCGTTACTCAAATCGTTAATGTTCTCAACAGGCTGACGAGTGAAGGAAAATCAATCACGCTCATATGGATTCCGGGCCACGCTGGAATTCCTGGCAATGAAGTAGCCGATCGTCTGGCCAAGGAGGCGACATCGTCACACCGGGCCATCACAATTCATGACATCCCTATAGACGATGCAAAGAAAATCGCTCTACATAAATGCAAAGCTATTTGGAACC
>ATSW01101429.1:0-14977 GCA_000444245.1 Botryllus schlosseri | reverse complement strand
AAGTGTCATTATACCAGAACATTTTGTCACAAGTATATGGATGTTGGTATGATCAGAGCAGACTATATCAGCAGTCCCAGCACCATGTCAGTTCATCAGTATACCTGTAATAGCATGACCAGCCAGGTCACTGTTTGTATTCTGTATGGGCAGTTCAGCCAATAACTAGCTTAGTACTCAATCCTTGCTTAAAATTGTCGTGAAGGTTGGAGGTAGGACTAGAAGGAAAGGTATAATTGAGGGCCACACGGTTTTGTCCAGCATAGTTGAGTAATAATTCTATATTTCTGGTGCCAGATGCTCACACTAAAGTTCAAATTGCTAATTCCGTGGTCGAGTTCATTATAGCTTTGTGCGTGCGAGACGTTCGATTTGTCTCGTAAGATGTTTTTTTTAGGTTTACCTTTGGCTTTAGATTTAAAAGGTTACCTAATAGTTTATCCTTCTGGGGTAGAAAGTAACAGATATATCTAAATCAAACAAGATAATTTCACATATGTTCCTGCTACTTTTATCATCGTTCATAACAAAGAATGGTCAATTTGGTGTGCTTCGTATCATAGAATTACTTGTGAACTGATACAATGTTCTCTACAACGCAGCTTTCCTACCAATGATTCCCTGAAAGAAAGATGGATAGAATGTATTAGAAGAAAAGACTGGGAGCCAGCAAGATCGTCGGTCATCTGCTCTGATCATTTTTCAGAAAGTGATATTTACCGTGATGAAGTTGGGAATCCGTGCATCATCAGGAAATTGCGAAGAAAGAGACGTAACCGCCATGTTGGACCTCTTGGATGATTTCAGGATTCAAGAAAGTGGACTCTCTCTTTCTTCTGCGACCTTGATCAGAAAATACGACTTGGAAGCGAAACGACCTATGCAAGATGAGCATGACTACTCCGATGTTCCTAAAATAACAACTTTGTCTGAGTACAAAAGTCAAGCCATATCATATATTGCTGGCTATGTTGCCAAGTCAGTGGCTGAGCGATGTCTTTGCCCAACGTGTAAAGGGTCGCTCATGGTGGCTTCGGCAACCAGTGGCAGTTTCCTGCAATTCAAGAACAGGGGTGGCCTAACTAAACCATCTACTGGTGTTATTGCAATATGTGAGGAGGCTGAAAAATGCTTCCAGCGAATGATTCATGTTACTTCTGGAAAGTTACCTCATTGCAAGGGCTTGATCAACGCCTTTGCCACTGCCATTCTGTCGAACATGTCTGGTAAATCACCAGCTTTCCCAGAACTTGAAGACCATATTTATGACACCTCAGTTGGTGAGGATCATATAATCACTCTGACAAAAGACATACACCAAGACCTATTGCAAGATTAAATTCAAACATCTAGGAGTAGAATACAATCAAAGGACATCAGACAAGAACGTCCGCAGAGTGTTAACAAAGCTGATTCTCTTCAAAAATCAGTAACTGCCACAGTTGGTCAGTCAACTTTCAGGTTGCTTGTTTACAATTTGCTGATGATCTTCGCCAGCTCGAGGGCAACGACACGCTGAAAGTTCCCGCTGCATTAAAGATTCAGGAAATGTGTCGTTGTTTACCCAGACTGGCACCCCCGTGAAAGGGGGGGTCACATTGTCAGTCAACCGCTGTGCTAGAGGATCTTCTGAACCTGACGCTATGATATTCAAACCAGAGTCGACGGTTCAGTGGGATCGAATAACGTTCCCGGATATGAAAAGGTTTCAGCGTTGGCCGACTGCCTGCTAACTCACAGAGATTGTACTTACTGTGTGAGTGAAGCGGTGGCAGCTCATATCATAACATTGTGGAACGACTTTCTCCCATACGACAAGCAATTGAGCAATCACATTCAGGACTGATGTATAGTCGCCTGGCATGGTTGCTACACAGTAGTGCATCGACACTGAGGGAGTAAGGACATGGCGTACACGCGAAGAAAAAGGAACGATCCTTTCATCCGCATACGGCTTTGTAAGTTATTGTGGTTCAGTAACCCTCAGCGGTTTTATTTGATATTTTTGTAATTAAAAGAGTCGCAATTTGGACATGCTACACAATCAATGGTCGGATCGACGTACCGCAACTTGGATGTGAGGATTCCTGAAGCCGGTGAGTTCGCTCCATGGCCATCGTATTTATTGATTCTACTCAAGCAGAGGTAGTTTAAAAACTTGAAGAAGTAGCGCAAGTGAGCAAAACCTACTTTAAGTAGAAGTACTTCTTAACTGACCACCTCTTTTCCATTCAAAGGTTCTGGAATCGACCATCGTTAAGCTGTAAAGCCAACCCTGCGTCGCCAGAGAGAATATTTACATACCCAACTCTTACTTCAAACCCACGGAAGACACCGGCTAACCCACTGAATGAGGTGAGGCCACTTTCTTCGTATGCCGTAGAATTTTCATTATTGTAATTCTGTACTAACCGTTTTTGGTATCTTTACAGATAATAAGAAAACAAAGAAGGGAGCAAGTCTAGCCAACACATACTTCAAACCCGTAGAAGACACCGGCTAACACACTTTCTTTACTATTTTATATGCATTTTGGTATAAAAACGTTGTCGTGACATCAAGGTATGTCGATCAATGTGTCTTCAAGTGAACAATTTCTCATATGTTAGTTCATTTATCTTGAACAGTGCCCCAAAACGACGTCGTCGTCGTAGGCCCCGCAGTGGGGTGGCCTTCAATGTGACTGTGCCGCGTAAGAAGAGAAGAAATTCCATTAAATTGGAACTAAGATCAGAATCGGTTCGTTTATTATACCTCGTTCGCAGATATTAAGCCCTAACTTATCCCACATTTGACTTTCAGATCACCGTTAATTACGCCGAAGGCGACGTAAAGTCGATAACAATTAATTTATTTCTGTTTTTATTTTTTATGTTGTTATTTTAATAGAAAAATTCGTTTCTCATAACCGAAGCTGGTGTTTCTGAAAACGAAAGTTCAGCACTTTGGTACGAGACAGTACAGCGCGGTATTTCGTGTGACGAGGCAGTACAGCGCGTTATTGCGTGTGACCACAGAAATGGTTGATCTAAAGCCAGGTTCGAGTGCTTCATCTAGTAGGGTAGGCAAGTATCGTGGGCAGAAAAACTGAGTTGGAATGTTCACATCTCCAGTTAGTTTTGAATCAAATCTAATTTCTGGTTTCATGAAAGTGCAAAACGAGCCAAGCTTCATGTACACACGTATATGGGTAGCTATAGGTGTAATTATGATAAAATACATGTACGCCATTTAGATTGTATCTTGTGCCGTTTTGATTCGATAAAATTAATATTTATTATGAACTCCCACAGTGCACAGATTGCTGTTACAACCAACATAGCCTCAATTTCACTGTGAATTGGGCAATTCTAGCTACATCTGAATAAGGACCCATGCATTTCTTGTTTCTCTCATTCAATGAACTCATTCAGTCACTTCTACAGAAATCACTACCCCATCGCTACACATAGCAGACATATCTTTACTTTCTCTTTTTTGGATTTATTTAAATACGCTGAACCACTAAATACGTAGAATAACCACAATGGCATTCAATTGATTTCAGCAGTGCCTTTTGATAGCCTATGTCCCATGATGCTGAATTTTCTCCATCAGCAATATTCACAGCCACCACGTAGCTGGCAGATACAGCATTCACATCAGCTCCATTGAAGTATGAAGATTTTGAATCCAGGATAGGTAATTCTGAGGCACGCTCCGATAATAACTTCAAGCTGACAATCGTAGATGCTTTTACTTCCTAATAGATACATATATCTGAAAGATAACTGAACTGTCATTATACATCTTTTGACAGCTTGGTTATTTCTGTACACGTAAAATATGCTGGATACAACGAGTAAAGCAATCTACATCAGGAATATAACCACAAAAAAATACATACGATGACACATGACAACCTTATTTTACCACGAACAATCGAAACCACTTATATCTTCGACATGTCGAAATACACAGATAACACAGATATAAACACGAGATATTGGGCTGAAACAAATCCTGAATGTTACGATGATTATTCATTCAAAGCTCCATTCGTATAAAATACTACAAACCCAATACGAATCAAATATATTTTAAAACTGGACGTTTTTCCATAAGCTCCTGTACTAAATCGTCCAGCCTATTCCCCACAATGCAACTGTTTCTAGTGACAACGTAAATATCGCGAGTAGCGCACTCCAGTGTTTATATAGCTCAGTGGTCCGAACACATCCCAGACATGATGTCCGAACACGCCCCAGACACGATTTCCTAGCGTCAACACAGTCCTAACATACCCCAGACATGATGTCCGAACACGCCCCAGACACGATGTCCGATTGGCAGCACAGGCCGAACACACCCCGGACATGATGTTCAAACACGCGCCAGACACGATGTACGAGTGTCAATACAGGCCTAACACGCCCAAGACACCATGTCTGAATGGCAACACAGACCGAACACGCCCCAGACACGATGTCCTAGTGTCAACTCAGATCCGAAAACAACCCAGACACCGTGTTTGAATGGCCGAACATGCCCCAGACACGATGTCCGATTGGCAGCACAGGCCGAACACACCCTAGACATGATGTCCAAACACGCCCCTGACACGATGTCCGGGTATCAACACAGGCCGAACACGGCCAGGACACCATGTCTGAATAACAACACAGGTCGAACACACCCCAGACATGATGTCCAAACACGCCCCAGACACGGTGCCCGAGTGTCATCTCAGTCTGAACACAACCCAGACACCATGTTTGAATGGCCGAACACACCCCAGACATGATGTTCGGACATCGTGTCTAGGATGTGTTCGGACTGGATCTGGGATGTGTTAGGACTGGGTTACCACTGGGAAATCGTGCCTGGTACTACAACTGACCTCATAGTGAATATAATAGCGACTATCCTTATTTCAAACATGACTATCCTCATTTCTAACATGACTATCCTCATTTCAAACATGAGACTAACCTTATTTCAAACATGACTATCCTTATATCAAACATGACTATCCTTATTTCTAACATGACTATCCTTATTTCAAACACGAGACTGACCTTATTTCAAACATGACTAACCTTATTAACATCGTGTCTGGGGGGGTGTTGGGACTGCGTTGCCAATCGCACATCATGTCTGGGGCGTGTTCCGTCATCATGTCTGGGTTGTGTTCGGCCTGTGCTGCCATTCAGTCATTATGTCTGGAGCGTGTTGGCCTGTGTTGACACTCGGACATCGTGTCTGCGGCGAGTTCGGACACCATGTCTGGGGCGTGTTCGGCCTGTGCCATTGCCATTCAAACATGGTGTCTGGGGCGTGTTCGGTCTGTATTGATACTCGGGCATCGTGTCTGGGGCGTGTTCGGTCTGTGTTGCCATTCGGACATGGTGTCTTGGGCGTGTTTGGTCTGTGTTGATACTCGGACATCGTGTCTGGGGCGTGTTTGGACATCATGTCTGGGGTGTGTTCGGCCTGTGTTGCCATTCGGACATGGTGTCTTGGGTGAGTTCGGCCTGTGTTGATACCCGGACATCGTGTCTGGGGCGTGTTTGGACATCATGTCTGGGGTGTGTTCGGCCTGTGCTGCCAATCGGACATCGTGTCTGGGGCATGTTCGGCCATTCAAACATGGTGTCTGGGTTGTTTTCGGATCTGAGTTGACACTAGGACATCATGTCTGGGGCGTGTTCGGTCTGTGTTGCCATTCAGACATGGTGTCTTGGACGTGTTAGGCCATTCAAACATGGCGTCTGGGTTGTTTTCGGATCTGAGTTGACACTAGGACATCGTGTCTGGGGCGTGTTCGGTCTGTGTTGCCATTCAGACATGGTGTCTTGGACGTGTTAGGCCTGTATTGACACTCGTACATCGTGTCTGGCGCGTGTTTGAACATCATGTCTGGGGTGTGTTCGGCCTGTGCTGCCAATCGGACATCGCGTCTGGGGCGTGTTTGGACATCATGTCTGGGGTATGTTAGGACTGTGTTGACGCTAGGAAATCGTGTCTGGGGCGTGTTCGGACATCATGTCTGGGATGTGTTCGGACTGGGTTACCACTGGGAAGTCGTGCCTGGTACTGCAACTGACTTCATAGTGAATATAGCGACTATCCTTATTTCAAACATGACTATCCTTATTTCTGACATGACTATCCTCATTTCAAACATGAGACTGTCCTCATTTCAAACAAATCTGACCTTATTTCAAACCAATCGAACCAACCTTCCTCAAAAAAACAGCACTGACGCGGAACGATGACAACATCGAAATCAGTGATGAGTAGGGCTGGGCAAAATCGAGTGCCTGAGTGATTCGATTCTGAATCACATGATTTGCTTCGAGTCGAGTCGAGTAATCGAGTATCACTCAATATGACGTCATAACTGAACGTAACATGTGAAAGTTCAAATATCCACCTTCTTACCATCAAAAAGAATATAATGCCCGTTATCTGTCACATTAAAGATACTTTGGTATTTTTTCGACCATACCAATTTTATTGCACTTGGAGACAATGCTGTGGAACGATCATGACTTCGGAAATGTGCTAGTTCCAGTACCGTTGGTAGTTTTGTACTATATGTATCGTATGTTACGATAGGCCAGTCAAGGTTCCAAGGCTTTAGCAGTGAAAATTACTGTCGAAACTATTATTCTCGTTGATAAATTAGCTTCCAGTGCCGAGGAGCGTATAATTTCAGTACTCGAAAGAATGTATTTTACTACTCGACTCGAATCATCACAATTATTACTCGATTCAGATTCGAGTACTCGAATCATTGTGCCCAGCCCTAGTGATGAGTATTATTCGGATTCGGATAGGACTGGATTTTCCACTACTTTGTGTCAGTCAGATCGCATACGGATTCTATTTCAGGTTTTGTTTCGGATAGTTTTGATAGTTCTGACCAGAAGTAACTTTTAATAATAAAGCCAAGAGAAAAAGATCGTCACCTTGATAACCAAACCCGGCCGCTGGCCTTAGAACTGGGACTGGCACATGCCCTAAAGTTGTTCTGTGAAAGGTCCAAGCAAATATAAATCAACTAACCCTAAGCTTAGCCTTCGTAAAGGCCACGCATTAACTGTATCTCAGTCGAGTTGTACAATCGGGATTCTGAGAACAAGTTATTCAATACGGATTTTCGCGGATTCGCGTGGATTTTAGGATGGAAATTCTTTGTATTCGGATAGGTTGTTCCTCAGATGCTCATGGTGTTGGACGTATTTGGATTGTCAGAAATCACAGGATTCGCTGATCAGTCATCACCGATCGAAATTACGACCACTATAGATGCGACATAGTGGTTTCCATCAGCCCGTTAGTAAAGTCTATAATTTATTGATATTTTTATCGATTCGAATCACCGCAAGATCGCGATACAAAAAAGATACAGGAGGTTGTCGAAACGACTTGGAGTAATGATTCAATCAGATACCAACTTTGGCCTAGCTTGAGCATGCAGGCCTAAAATACTTAAGGTCTAAAAATAATAGGAATTCACACTGAATGAGAAGAAATGGAAGATAAAAAATAACAGGAAAGTCGGTAAAAATGAATGGGGCATGTGTCGACAGGAGACGTCGGAATGTCAAATCGTGGTCCGGTAATCCGAAGGGCTGACGCATGCACATTGTGATTCGTACAGGGAGTTATTTTGTATTTGAACCAGACAGTCATTTGTTGATATTTTATCGATTCAGATACACCACATGATTGCGACAATAAAAAGATATGAGGGTGTTGAAACGACCTGGAGTAGAATTTTAATCAGGCACTCGCCTGAATGAAAAGGAGTTGAATGTAGCATACGTTTCGGTACTCGGTCTCAGATGTCGGATTGTGATCCGGTATTTTTATACATTTTTGCCCGAGTGCCGGATCCGGATCAGGGCGGGACTCTGAATTTCTAACGAAAGTGTAGCTTTGTTTGTTTACATCGATAATTTAAATGACATATTTATTTTGGAGTCTTCGACGCATCGGATTTTGCCTTTACACGAAGTTCCGTAGAATCCTTTCACCAAACCTCAGCGCGTTGCCGGGCATAAATGGATCATTGTGGACGATTTTCGGTTCCTGATTTGACATTGCGCGGTGAACGAATACGGATACGGGTTCCATTAGCTATTCGAGATGTACGGATCATGGTTTTTCGGGATCCGGATTCGACTCTGTTCGATAAAACGGAATCCTGATCCAATCCGGATCCTGTTTCTTTCTCAAACGTTGAAATCCGGGTCCGAAAATATCCTGCTCAAGGCTGGGCATCTATTTGACCCTGTCGTCGATATTTTACACCTCGGCATTGATATTGCTATTATAGGGACTTTTCGAAAAAGTGATGCAATGCTGAAGCCAGCTGATCCTAAGTTCATACGAAGCGTCGAAGTAAACAAACAGAAAGTGAACTTCGTGCACTATAAATTTAGAATCCTGTCCTGATCCTGATACGACAGTTGGGAAAAATGTGAATCCGGATCCAATCCTGCTTATGAAAAACATGTCGGATCACTTTCCGGTTAGAATCCAAAATCCTGATCCTGTAGATCTCTATTAGCTATACCTTACGGCAGAGTACTTCAAACTTCCTTCCGGATATTATCTTGCTCGTTTTGAGATAAACATCAACTCTTGCCCGTCTTCGTCTTCATAACTATGTAAAATATTTCATTAGCTGAGTTCCTAAGTGGGACGCAACGTAATTTGCTACAGTAGGCTATATTAGTGTATAGTCCACAGGTGAAAATTTCAATGAGGTCAAATATATTTAAGGTAATGTCAGACACACTGCGATTTGAATCAAGTTACATCATAATCAATCAATAATCGTCGGACTATATTTTCATCTGCCCAAGACACCAACACAATGAACAATGCGATATACAAGACATGCAATGCGACATGAACTGGAATGTAGGAAAATCAATTTTAAGATTGACATTTTGTATGTGCATAGATAAGCCACCATAGACAGGAATCAGCATTTTAAAATTCAGAGGCTGGCAAAAATGTTTGATGAGTTGTAACCTGCGAAGAATCCGAGGTCCATCATAAGATGATGATTCTAAGAAATCTTTTGCATTTGCAGTTAAGCGATTGTTTCGTCACAAGGATATCAAAACTTCATTTTGCCTATTTCCAGAACATATGGTGGGCTAGGATATTTCCAATAAGTATAGATCACACATAAACATTCACCTAGTAGTGTGTCTTTCTGTATCAGTTTGATTGCTATGTCTTCAAGTAGGCCCACACCCCAAAAGACAGAGGAGGTTGCTGCTTCTACTACCACAAAAGTCTCCGAACAATTGAACAGGCCAGCAGTTTCTGAGACGACAGGCAACGTGTCGCAAGACAATCAACGCGAAGTACTGCAAGGTATAATCCGCTAATGTATTATGCCATTACGATGATATTTGATTAAATATTTTCTAAATTTGCAAAGATCAAGAGTGATCAATAACATAGGGTTGCCATAGATACGTCCTCCTTTTTCGGGTTTTTGAAAATGTCCTCCGATGACGCCTAAATGTCTTCCTTTTTGAGATTTTGTCCTATTTTTGAGGAATTTTGGTCAAATTTATAGCAAAATTCGACTGATATGCCGTAAATCAGCACCGAAGTGACACTCCGACGGGTATTTCGGAAGCTGAGTGAAAAGTCGACGTTTTTTTAGTCAGCCGACTACGAAGTGGTAAATATTTACCATTTTTTCAGTATTTTCCATCGGTATTCTAAGTTTGAAAAATTTTGAAAAAGTGTCCTCCTCTCCCGTTTCCAAAATATGGTAACCCTACAATAACATTAATGTTAAGGGTATATCGAATTAACAGCGTATGTTTTCCGAAATCTTATTGGATATATTCATGAGGGGTTGGGTAAAATCGATCATCATAGGAGAGTCGAATTCGAGTCCAGTAAGCCTCTAGTCCAGTGGTCGGGAACCTTTGTTGTCCGAAGAGCCATATTGGCCCTATTTTTTCCATCCCAACTCCCAAAGAGCCATACATACCAATCAACTGATACGTCACAATTGAAAATTCGTGACGTCATGATAGCACTAATTTGAACTCACCACATGGGATTCCTCGTGCGCCATATTTTCATGTGAAAACTGGTATTTATTGTACGAAAATAGAGATCGCAACGAGAGGTAAGGCATAAGACGGGCCAGGCCTCACCATTGATAACGCAATTCATCGTAAGTAGCGTAGAATTTATTATAACTGATACTTATCGAATGTGACTGTCACACTGATTCTGAAAATCTAAATACTTAATCAAGTTTTCAATTGTCAAAGTATTCGGCGGTAACATAACGTTGCTCTACACGCCTACATTTTATCGCGTGTAGGCTACTACACAGAGCTATACTTAACAATCAAGAACGTGAATAGCAGTGACGTTGTTTGTAATTGTGACATCCACAGTAGTGCGGAGCGGAGCGACAATTCCCTGGTCCGGCTCCGATCCGGTTTGCCAATTCTCTGGTCCGGCTCCGATCCGGCTCCGGCCGTATCAGGAAAAAGTACTGATGCGGCTCCGATCCGGCTCCGGCCCAAAATGAAAAAGTTCTGCCGGAAATCCGGCCCAACACGGTACGGTGGGTCCGTGAATTTAAAAATATGGCTTGTTTCTTTTCGCATTGGCTTGGCGGTTACTTGCGTGTTGTTGGTTGGCAGTTATTTATAGTTACAAACGTCATGCTTATCCATAAAGATTCTGGCCTTATCAAAAAAGTACTGATCCGGCTCCGATCCGGTCCGGCCAAAATTGAAAAACTCCGGCCGGATATCCAATCTGGCTCTGGTCCATACTCCGCACTAATCCACAGCGTAGATTAGGAAGACGATGCGTATTTGAAAATTGCGTTTTGAAATGGGCGTCGCCATGTATGCTATGCTCTTATCGTACCGTATCGCACAATTCAGGATTTCGAGTCGGGTGAATAGAATTCGCGAGTGATATTGGCCGCCGGCCGATTTTGAAAAGAGGGGGTCCGAGCCCCTAAACCTGAAGACGACATTGTCTTTACCTCTCAAAGACATGTTTATACTACCACGGGAATAATTATACTGGCCATGATGAAAATTTACCAACAAATCGCTGCAATATTGATCAATTCTGTGCAAAAATAAATATTTGTCAAAGAGCCATATATGGCTCGCGAGCCATAGGTTCACGACTACTGTTCTAGTCGAATAGCCGAATATTCGAATACCACCTATTATGACATCACAGTAATCATAATGACCCCAAAATTTCAAATATAATGTCAGTTACACGGCATCCAAATCATTTGGTAGGCCTACTTCTTGACCATGACTATCTTATGGCCCTGTGGATATACGCAGGTATAACTAAGGCAGTGGTTCTTAGAGTATGGGTCGCGACCCAAACATGTGTCGCGAAGGGTATAATTTTGGGTCGCGACGGTACCAGAACGGTCCTTTAATATGTATGTAATATTATTTGAGGTCATTGCAACAACAAAAATATCTTCGCATTTCGCGCGATTTACTGTAGTTGGTTTGAGCATATCGGAGATCTATGAGTTTGGTACCACGGCCAATAAGCGAGACACGTGGAGAAGTCGCCACCACAACATGACTTGATCATGAAGATGTGCCGACCTTTGTATTAAACAAATTGCTTTGAATTCATGATAAGATTTTTTCAACATTGGTTTCTCTGGAAAACACCGTTGGAGACCTGGGACGCTCTAGTGTAGAGTTGCACAATGAGCGGTTGCCGGTTTATGAGGCCAAAACCCGCCCACGCTTGGATACATGAATATATGACGTTGGGCCAACATACGGCTGGGCAAAGTGCGGTGCCAAAAAGTTCGGTGGCGATAATTGACCGTCGCTGGGTGGCCAAACCCTTCGTTATTGATGTAATTGGTCGGCACCAAAATGCATTCATTTTGGTGTGTGTTGCTTGGGTCGCGAGATACCACTAAAAGTCAGATTTGGGTCGCGGTCTAAAAAGTATAAGAACCACTGCACTAAGGTATCGCAGGTATCACTCTGCATCATGTCTGTAAGGTGTCTGGGGTGCCCTATTTTATAGCCCTTTAACTTTCTATACTCAGGATAAATTCCATTTAGAAATTCCTGGATAGTAAATCCATTCTGTAAAGTTTCCGAATATGAAATGATTGAGGAGATGCATGATTATACTGTAGAAAGTTCAAGTTCTATATCTCCTATCAATGATGTTTGATATGCATTAAATCAAATAGAAATAGCCTCATTGGAGTCCGGTTAAATGTTTCCTCGTTGTCCGTCGCCGCTCACAAATCTTGCAACGTTCTTTCAGTGTCGTGACAAAAGCTTCTGACTCAGAGCAGAAACCGATTCGATATAGCGGGACGTGGAGATTATATATCGTTCTTAAACCCAATATAATGTGGATGACGACAATACGCCAGCTTCATCCGTCTCATTATTAGTTGCAATGAATGCAGAAAAAAGCTTTCGTTTTATTGTAGACGCACGTGGTGAGGGGTTCGGAGGGCGCTGATACTTTATTTGTTGTCCAGAGAGGCGGGAGCTCAAAAAAGTTTGGGAAACACCGAGCTAACTAGTAACTACCATTAGTTTCTTCATCTAATGAGCATGGTTGAAACGAATAAGGTGCAATTTAAAATTCCACATAGATATTTTTATTCTGTTACGCGCCACTCTCTCCGATACAAAACGACGAGAACGAGCCGAAATTTTACATCGCTATTTTAGGTTCTTGGTTGGACCCTTCTCTTCTAAAAGAAACACACACGTATTTCAACAATACAAGAAAACATTCCAACTACTCGGAGTACGAAAGATTATTCCACTTGAAGAAAGGATATGAGAAAAGATTACATCGAGATGACAGAGCAAATAAGATTGGATTGAATATAAGCGAAGAGGTGAGAGAGATTCGGAATGAAACGATACTCTGGCAGATGTTGAATAGATCTATGAAATCTTCTAAGTGAATCGGACATGCAAATATTCCAGGAGCGAAATAGGAAAGTTCCCGTCCTGTCATCCTCGGTATACGGCTCCAGACCCAGTTTAGAAGAGCAATGTCGGGAACACGTGATCATTGAAAGCGTCAACAAAGGATTCTTCAGGTGCCGAGGAACCAATATACCCTCAAGCTCGCAAGGAAATCTTTGAACAACCAGTACTATTGTGACAATAACAATCTATTATTTTGAGCTGTATGATATAGCCTACTCGGCTTCCAACGTGAAGTGTGTCTCATGCTGGTATTGAGCAAATACCAAAATCGAAAGGCGCGTTTATTATGAAATGGTTTGAACGCATATTTCGCTGATTGCACGGCTAGCTATAACAACGTCACAATATCAATGGACCAGGTTTTAGTCTCGGCTCCGTCCAAGGGCGTAGCCAGGTAAAATAGTAGGAAGGGGCCAAAAATTTGATGAGGTAAGGCGCCGCCCATTTAATGATAGGAGAAATATAGTAAAAAACTATGATCTCGGGTCCTTACTGGGTGATTAATACAACTTATAGGGTGGTCTTTCACCAACAGACATAATATTATGGAATATAGTGTGCCTCTACTTGCACGCCAAGCGCGAAAAATTTTCAAAGGTAATGGATGAATTTGTTTTATATAATTGTTACATGCATTGGTCTTGCGCACCCAATAGGGCGATAAACCGAACTTCTGAGGGGCTTCGTCCCTATACCTTCCATATCACGGCTACTCAAAAGCCCTACTTCATTGTCATGTCAATCATACCGTGTATTTCGTATATAGGCCTACTGGCGCGAAGAAATGTTCTAATTCATGACTAAATTTTGTCTATAATATTAGTTTCCATATCATATAATTACCCACGTGATCAGATTCCCTGGTAGAGCTAAAGGGAGGTGGTGTCTTCAAAGGTTCAGGGCACGTTAATGATATTCAATTAATTAGTTATACATATATGTGGCGCGGGCATTGTTATTAATTACTCGGTTGCATGTTGCTATTTCGTGACCTCCCGGCTGCTATATGGTTAAAAGATATAGGAATCGCACAAATGTACTGGACCAGTGGTTCTCAACCTTTTTGGCTTCTCGAACCCCTTTTGACCGACACGGACCCTCGCGGACCACCTCAAGTTTTAGTTGAAATTTGGCTCAATTGCAGTACAACTGTCATCTGTCTTGTGAAAATTTAAACTGTAGACTTGTGATAAACAGCAACAGAATGACTTTTCTTGGAAATAAAATCATACTATTTACATAGAAATTGGGTAGACTTTTATCCTTTCAAAGCTTATTTTGCAGCTGTATTTTTTGAAGTACGTGGTCGTGTGTCGCGTCTTCGATTTGATATGAACGATGAGGGCCGAAAATCCATTTTCATAAAGATGTATGGAGGGTAATGCAATATTAACGATAGGGTTACCATATGCGTCCTTCTTTTCGAGTTTTTGAAAATGTCCTCCGAGGACGCCTAAATGTCCTCCTTTTTCAGGTTTTTGAAAATGTCCTCCGGGGACGCCTAAATGTCCTCCTTTCTGGCAATTCATCCTCCTTTACAGCTTTTACAGCTAAGATAATGTATAGATTCGAGTGAAAATGGCCATAAATAACGCTAAATACGAAATTCGTGGTTCGATCGAAAACGACTACCTTTTTTTTAGTCATCTTACCAAATTTCTCAGCAGAAATAGCGAAATTGACTGATTTCAATTTTGATCAACTAACTTTTCTGAGTTGATAAAAGAGTCCATTTTTCCAGATTCCAAAATATAATAACCCTAGTTTAAGGGAGCAACCCTGTGGGAACACCTCGCAGAACCGTACATCCTGTCGTGGGCAATTTCATCACTACCCTTTATACATACGAACGAGTCTTAGACGCACAGGCGCACACACACACACCCTATGGAAAGTTCCAGTTGCCAACTATGGCTTGTATTAGGCGATCGTTTCACGGACGAGCCCAAATCGCTGACATTAAG
>ATSW01101378.1:0-10992 GCA_000444245.1 Botryllus schlosseri | reverse complement strand
GCTCTCAATATCCAACTTTCTGTTTGTGAATATTTAGTGACTCTCTGATGTGAGCCAACCCGCAATCACACAACATCACGAGCGACATACATAACATGTAGAGAGCGAATGATGCTTATTCAACCAATCAATAAGAATGATATCGTTTTTTTATGTACAAATCTAGCTAGCGTACTGGGTCTATCTTCACATCATATGTTTACTGTATCATTAAAACCAAATCCGTGCGATTGAGGTGTTAGCTACAGCTGTATAACTTTTGGGGTAGCCTAATATCGGTAGCAAGTATAAAAACCTGTTTTACACTCTGCCCAATATCATTGTAGCAATACTCATACACCGAATACATTGTCCGGTCTGGTCAAGACCGTTAAGGCGTAAGCTTATATTCCCTGGCAACTCCTCTTCGAAATTATTGGCAAAGCGAAGGATGATATTGATTTTATGGTAGTATTATATCATTTGATTGCCTCAGTTGATACATTTAGCGACGTTTAAAACGCCAAAATGTACTTCAGCATTGTGGCATTATGTGACCCGAGTCTTCGCTAGGTATCGTGTACATTAATATAGGCTATCACTTCATTGAAAGATAGGGTTGGAATTAGCTATATGACGTCACGTGACGTCACGAGGTTCACGTTTGCGTTCACACAGAACCTTTCAAAAGGGTTCGCGTTCACACGAACCTGAACCTTTCAGAGGTTCACACCATCCCTACTATGTACTTCAATGCATCTGATCATGGATTAAAATTCTGGTCGTCGTAATTGTGACCTTTGATGTCATCACACAGTATGCAAGAAAGCAGCGAAGTATTTTGTGCTACCCATACAATCAACATCTTATGTCATTTTTGCTGTTTGGATAAGCAGCCGTGTAAGTGATGTGGTCGCCCGCAAAACGTGCAAGGACATCTCTCACCGGTGCCAAGTAATGCTTGTCAGAGTTGTTTCCCGTTGTTATCAATAAGTTTATCGAATATGTCGAGTCCTGTAATGTGCTGCGGTATTAATTCTATTGGCAGTGTTACAATTTATTACGGCTACAGTTACAGTTACAGTTACAGTTTATGGATTGCTTAACAATATAAAATTTTCCAGGTATCAAGGCGTATCGGTGGATTGAAAATCATTGTGCTACAGTTTATTGCACACGGGCCGGTAATCGTAGCGACTGCAAGAGACAATTCCGAAAGAGACGTAAGCGCAAGCGTGAGTATCCAATGTAGCTATACTGACTGCATAACTATATATGAGAAAATAAAATCACTAATATCTTTGCCCCAGCCCATCTGGCTCTTATATTTCGAATCGATGTTGCAGCCGGACTTGTTCCCGGAAACTATATATTATCTCTGATCGATTGGTCGAGTGGACCATCAAAAACCGAACCATAAGCAGACCAAGGCCGAAGCCAATATGTTCCGATCTCAAAATGTCGAACATTGCCGCTTCCAGTACAAGTAGCTTTCTGAACTACCTCCAAAATTAGATCTATGTCTTCTACGGAATTACCTAATTGGGAAAATTTGTCGTCGAAATACAAACTTATTTTTCCAGTTTGCAGGATGTGTTTGAAACATTTTTGTTCAACCCACAAGAAAGCAAACTCACTATTCCTGTATGGGAAATAGTTGAAATTCGGTCAGTACCGGAGCAAGCATTCCCGAGCTAGCATTTAACACCATACCAAGATGATGGACAACTCATTTCGTTGTTGACATGAAATGGACTTGAGATGAGCCTATGCATATACGCGAGTGCAATCTGTGCAGTCTAATTAACTGCTGCATGCACATGTCGATTTGCTCGCGCGAAGGAATGGGGATGAAAAGTAACTGGAAGCAATTCGAAGAGAGACCTGAGGCAAAGTTATATGTTGTTTTGCTGGGCTCCGTGCACATTTTTAGTATGTTGCCAAATATAAAGATCAATAAAAATATTACAACTCAAGTGAATGGCTAATGTCTATTGGTAGCTCAAAAAGGATCCTAAAGTGTGGCATCCTTCGAAATGGCAACGTCTGAAGTGCAGTAACAATTGTACAATGCACACTCATAGTTAGTATTCGTGAATGACACAGAAACATTGAATTTCTTTAATATCACAAGTACGATTGGATCATATATGTCAGCTTTGAAATATTGTGTATTGGTCAGAGAATGAGGATGCACAAGTAACCCTGATACAAATGTGCCACTGCACTGCCATATGTTTTTGTCAGACAGCAGACATTCAAAAAGCAAAAATGTTTAAATAATTCCCCGGAAAACCTTGGCATAGTCAGCAATGGGTCAGAAGAATGTATCCACCAATATCTGAAGATGATTGGGGTAAGATACCAGAATAGATTGGAACTTACATATCCAAAAGCAACTTACTTGTAATGCTGCCACAAGCCAAAAAAGTACGTATACCACTGGTTTAGATTGTATTGCCGAGAGCGCCATTTGATAAAAATTGGTATCAATCGATCGAGAACAATTTATCCGATTTTGCTTTCGTCAAGTAGGGCTGGCAAAGTCGAGTACCTGACTGATTCGATTCTGAATTACGTATTGGTATTATGCTCCGCGTCNAGTCAAANGTTCGAGTGTCGCTCATTTTGACGCCANAACACAGTGGTTCCCAACCTTTTTCGTCTTGTGCCCCCCTTGGGCGATATTTGAGCTAAAATCCCCACCCTATGAAAAAGTTGCCTGTGACTAAAAAAATGCGCTTTTTAACGCGCAACCATGTGTTGACTGAGCAATTANNGGCCNAACATATTCAGATATGTCCGAACAATNGCGAATNCGGACCGCACAAAACTTTGGTAAAGTACAGTCAAATTTGACCNGTTTTTCACNGATCGGGTAGCCGCTGACGAAAAATGAATCACCAAGTCCNCTTGCTATGGNCTTGNGTTNAATCGATGAATTTGGTACGGTATGTTTNTCACGTTAGCCNATATGTAGAATTAAAAAGTTAAACAATCTCACTAGCGGCCTTGTGCTGAATTCGGCTTGACGTTTTCCTGCTTAGTAGCAATTTGGTCGAGAAGCCATCGCGGACCCAACGAAATCGCCTCGTGAGCCTCACTTTATCCGGGGGTGTAATAGCTACGGAAGGCATTTAAACATCTTGCTTGAAATCCGCCAAAGGAACATACAATTGTAAAGAACTAATCTCTACTTAACAGTTGTATACCATAAAAATCTAAAAACCTAGTGAACCCAGTGTATCTTCCGATACAATGCCAAAGCCAGATTTCCCCTAAAGAATTAAGCCAGATTCCTCCCCAAAAATTTCCGCACTGCATTTGGGCACGTCATAATTTTTATTTGATCAAAGGCAACTTAACAGCCATTTTTGACCGGCTTGCCGAACGCTAAATTCAATGAAATGAGTATCAAGAGAAAACTGCTACTGTACTGATTGCAAAAAATATCAATTTCATTCTGCTGTGATCGAGTTTGCTATTGTGNCACAACAATGTTGTCTGGCTTTTTCTTCTTAGCTTCACTATTGTTTTGCCNGACAGAATTGCTGCGTCACAATGACAAACTCGATCACAATANAAAATTCAAGGCTGATTTTGGGGGGTTTCGACGCCATGAGCAAAATAANATTNATGTTTTAGTAAACATTACAGCAGCAGCTTTCCATTGATACGCGTTTTGTCGAATTTNTGATACGCGTNNTGTCAAGCAGGTCAAAAATGACNGTAAAGTTTCCTTAGGTCAAATAGNAAGTATGACGTAACCCAAAATGCAGTGAGCCGTTCAGTCACGATGTGGCCTGTGTCCACACCATATAGGACACTATGGTCACATTAAAAATACTCTAGTATTGTTTCNACCATACCGATTTCANTGCACTTTGTAACAATGTTGTGGGATGATCATCACTTCGGAAATNTNTTATTTCCAGTAACGTTNGTAGNTTTGCACTATATATGNTTGGCATGCTGTGATACGGCCNNCTAAGGTTTCGAGGCTTCCACAAGGGAATATAGTATCGAAACTATAATTCTAATGGATAAAATTAACTTAGCTTTCAGGGACGAGGAGCGTATAATTTCAGTACTCGAAAGATTACTACTCTACTCAACTCGTTAAAATTGATACTCGATGACGATTCCTATACTTGAATCATTATTCCCAGCCCTATCCTCAATCCTGTTTAAAGAGCGCGATAAATTGCCTTTGGTCAAATGGAAAGAATGATGTAACCCAATTTCAGTGATTCGTGAGATTAGCCGGCGTCCACTCCATACCACTGCAGGATACTATGATATTACGGTGCTGTTTGGTTTATGAACGTAATGAGGCCCGACCCAATGTCGAATCTGCTTTGAAACTATTGCTTTCAGAAGGAAATACAATGTTCGACATTCTTCAACTTCAGCAAGGAGAGTATACAAAACACAGAGGAACAAATGTGAAAAAATGTCGTCATGGGAAGCATTTGATCAGGCAACGCCACGATTTTCTGAGTCTCCATGAAGTTAGAAAATAAATGTTAATGAACCGGCCTCAGGCTCAGTACATACCAACGAACATTTGGAAATGATATTAGAAAAATCCACGATAAATTCGCTCAATGGCCTCCTACAGTCGCTGTTAGTGATACACTATATACAATATACACTATACGCTCAATACAAGCTATTGTTATTTGTTGTATGCAGGACCCAAACCCTTATAAGACCACTACTCGTAAGAGTGAGTTTTAGTATTGTGAGAGGTCACTGTGTAGTTGTTGTTGTCTAGTCCCGCGATATGCGAAAAGAATTCCATGTAAATGACTGAATTTTGTCAATATTATTGATAATAATTGCATATAATATTGTTTATTTTCGATCCTCTTTCGTCGCATGTGATCAGAGTTGTCGGTAGAGCTGAAGGAGGTGGTGGCTATTAATTGTTGTATCCATGGTGTTGGTCGACTACTATGGTCATTTACACCAGGCCGATATTCCATATTTTTCATTCCGTATTTTCCGACTTGTGTAGCACCTAGCACGGCCCACTTCTATAGGCAGAAATACCCCCTTTATATATTGTTGGGGGTTTGGATGCGGCAGCTACTGCTCTCGTTGTACATGGCTCAATTTTAGTAATTCATGTTCGAAAACATAATGTTGGTATGATAAAATAACTACCCGTTCCCACCACTATGACAACATTAAAAAACACTGCCTGATTGCTTTTATACGCAAATGCCTTTCCCCTCTACTTCGGGAAGCTTGAAGCTAGATTGCCGCTCAATTCATTTATTATTAATTTGGCAATTCAAATCATACGCACGATAAGAAGTCGATACGAGTCGAGGCGAATAGAGGTACTCTTTCAATTTGCTGTTATTACATTCCGAAGCTTAAGATGACTTCACATAGTATTTATTCTTGAGGTTTTGATAATTTTGTCACATCATATAAACTTGAATGTGACCATCACATCGCTATATCACTAATATTAACCATTCTCAGTTAATCACGTAAATTGTTTTGTGGAGCTATTTGCAAATAAAAGTCATCAATTTTTCACTAGAGATACTTTAGAGCAGCGGTTCTCAACCGCCGGTCCGCGGACCGGTGCCGGTCCGCGACGACTTTCCTGCCGGTCCGCCAGGCATTTTACAGTTTTATACCTTAATTTCCAGATGCGATATGGCGAAGGCTTGCCCATCGATAAAATAAATAAAACATTAAAATATAAACTGATTGAGAACTTCGTGAGGTAATATTAGGTCTGGAAACATTTGACTTGAAGTTCGAGCCGTGTCATTTGACGACATGCGCGCGACAAGTACGAGCTGACTCGCTAAAATGCGCAATTTGCACGATGATTCGTTTTCCATTCATTCATTTTGTGCAGTAGCCTACGCCCTATCGTAACTGCCGCACCACTAACCTCCAATTGAAGGGGGACCGAAGGTATTTCGTGAATGAATATAAATTATAGAGTATTTTAGTTGAAACTTCATCCAACTTCCTTCAAATTTTTCTAACGCTTTGCCCGATTTTCGTCACTAAATACTTTGAATTTTGGGTGTCCTTCCGCCAAGAAATAGGAATAATTTGTTAGATTAGGCATTTTCGGCGTCAGCCATTGCCGCGCCACGACGCACCAACACATGATAAAGTTTAGGAAAACATAGGACTGGGAAAAGTGTGCCGAAAATTTGGAAGCAAGAAAACCTTGGTCAAAAAGGACTGCACTTTGTTGACCGAAATCCTTGGTATAGATATGGCAAATTGCCCATAGGCACTTAAATGGCTGGAGCCGAATTTCACTGTCCTGGCAATCTGTACCCTACAGGAAAAACGCCATCCCACAGAGCAAAATTATTTTTCAGTGAAGAAATAGCAATTTGGAACTGTGTGCATCTTTTAGTTTAGTATACGCTTTGGTGATTTCAATATCTATTCACTAGGGATGGTCTGAACGTGTGGTTCACGTTCACGTTCTGTGTTTGAACCTCAGAAATTTAAAGGTTCACGTTCACAAACGAACCTTCGTAGGTTCTGCACTGTGAACCTTTTTCCTATATTACAATTTTCCACGTCATTATAATGTCTTTGGTTGCAATTCTTTGCATTTCAACTGCGGGTCACTTTATGCATATGCCGACAGCAGAACAATGCAACACTATATGAGCAATTGAGCATACACCTTGACAATCTAAAAAAATTCTGCTAGCTTTGTTACGAAAGTTTGCTCGAAATATCTAGTTTCCCGCTTGTGAATGTTTAGCGACTCTAGTGTGAGCTTGACCCGCAATAACACACCGAAATACGCTATACATGTGGTAGTCTGCGAATGATGCTTATGGGATAATATCGGTAGCAAGTGTAGAAACCCGTTTTACACTCTGCTCCATATCAATGTAGCAATTCTCAGACGCCGAATATATTGTCCGGTCTGGCCTAAGCGTTAATGCGTAAGCTTTTATTCCCTTGCAAGTCATCGTCGAAAATTATCAAAATGACGTCACGTGAAGTCATGAATTTCACGTTCGCGTTCACACAGAACCTTTTAAAAAGGTTCGCGTTCACACGAACCTGAACATTTCAGAGGTTCACACCATCCCTACTATTCACTATATAACGGACAGTAGGTCATTAATTAATGACATGTAACGAAGTAAGTATTGCAAGAGTCCCATCCGAATATGTTTTTTTTTGATTACATGCCCTAAATTTTCCAAGACGACACCTCACTCAGTACTACCGGAAAATCTGATAATTCTGAGAGGATAAAAAATAGCAATATGTAGGCAATTACCAATATTATTGACTGTGTTTCGGTCATGAATTATATAAAATTTTCACGCTTCCCACGATTAAGCTGCGTAAAGTCTCTACCTGCACTGGTTAGAATGGATGTGCTCACAAGTATTGGTGAAAGCATCCATCAAACTGTGGGGGGTTCGAGACCAACGTTTTTCGGGAGGTTGACTAACGACGAGCTTTTTCGGCACTGGTTTTATGTATGGTCATTAGCCAGGTAAAGCTGTTGCCAGGTGTTTTCGTGCTGCGCATTGTATCCGTATACAGAGTATAGCAGCCTACGTCTGGTGGTAGTGGGCAATGAGCATTCAGCAAGGTAGCACTACAAGGTGCTTGATTCGACTCCGAAACACTTCTTCTCTCGATATTGTCGAAGAGAAGAATATTATTCGAGTTGGCGTGGTCGTTTAAATCCACGGCATACGGCGCGAAAGACTGTAAACGAGTCTCGGCGGTAGCACGTTTATCTGGGAAAGGCAATTTTACCCCGACTCAGCAGACTCACTAAATTAAAGTCACATGGACGCCATCATGAACATAATTAATTACGATCAAAGCCCTAAAAATGTCGCTCTCTTGCCATATACTTGCAAAAACCGGCTGCATACTTTACATTTTGGGTTGATTTCAATTTCTGAAATTCACCGGTCCGCCAAACATTTTTTGAAATTTCACCGGTCCGCGAGGTGAAAAAGGTTGAGAACCACTGCTTTAGAGTATTTATAGTACTATTCCGCGAAACGACGCAACCATAGACATGACCGTATTCATGCAAGTTAAACTCAAAGTGAAGTATTGCTGTTTACAAGCGAGTATTTGGTCATTTCAAGATGACATCCATTTTATAATATGAATGAATATTTATTTCGTAATCCAGCTTCAAGTTTTGACTTGTCAGTCAAATCCATTTCTACGACGTCGCCTCTGTTACTGGAATCACGTTTAATTCCAAAGCTTCAGATTGGGCAGGATGTACTTCTGGAGACGAACCTACAGGGAACGATATTAGTATTTCAGTACAATATTTATGAATTTACAAGTAGGAATGCTGACCTGTATTTCTCCATCTACGAAGCGGCTGTCCCAGATATGCAATAAATCTTCTTCCCGACTATGTATGATATCAGGAAGGTTGGAATAAAGAAATGGGTTCAGAGCGCTGTTTATCGGCAGGATGAGTAGGCCGCTCGGGAGATATGCGTCCAACGGGATTTCCATACCTGTAGATATTTGTCGCGCCGTAACCTTATTTGAACTATACGGTATTTCGTATATTTCAAACATGCAACGAGGTGTACGAGGAGGGTCCGGGTCCTTCTATGATTGAAGTACCCATTGGTGAGCACGATGTCTACATTGCACTTATAACATTCTATGTCCATATTAAAATGCATATAGAATACCAAGGTTTTAATTGTAGTTTTAGGGTTTGCATGGTACAGACAAGTGAGCTTACAATTTTTAATTTGTATTGTATAAAGGGCTCATGAGGACTTCATCAAGTGATTCTGGACTACATGATGACAGCAAAGTACTAGCACACTGTGATGGCTACATGTGTGGTGCATTCTGAGCGGTTACGAGGGATATACGAGTTCTTTCAGGGAATGACGCGTAACATTCATACTACGTGATTGAATGTCGCCTTTGATGAACCACGAACAGAGACGGTCAACTGCGTTGCCGCAATACTTCTTTCAAACAGCAAAAATTAAACTTTGCTCGGATCGGACTCTGGCAAGATGATAAATAACATGAAACTGATATCAAATCATAGTTTCAATTATGCTAGTCATAGAGTATAGTACATGTCTTGTTATTTGAAGCAGTCGACTACAACTATTTCGCTCTGCTGACTGGCTTAAAAATGATCTTTTTCAACGCAGGCGGGTTTTTCAAAAACTCTGATGTTCAAAATTGAATCCTGAAAGCAGTTCATACGCTATAACAGTAGCTCTTAGACTTTTTCGACCACGACTCAAATCTAAGTTTTATTTGCATTTCGCGACCACGTCCGCACACAGCCAAATAAAGCATTTTTAATGTTAGGAGGCTACGTCTTTATACGGTCACCCAGGAAATAGAGAAGGTGCAGATAACCAGTTGCACGCAACGCAGTTCTACCAGACATATGTGACGCACGCGATTTCAAACTTGGTCGCCCTATTTTTCTTGCGAGTGGCATTTGTACAGTGAGACTCATCAGAATACAAGTACGGGACTATTACGTCTCGACCACTTCGACGACCAGACATATCAATATTGAAGGTTTTGGGAAACCAGCAACGTTAATTTTGGGCGCCATGGTTTTATCGCCACCGATTTCGTTGGCACCGCACCTTTTCCAACTGTATGTTGGTCAAACTCCAACGTCCACAATTGCCCCAGCGCAGAAAGGGTAGAACCATAATTAAATGTGTCTAAGTCTCCCCCTGCACGTGGAGCACCCTCAGACTTTCCGCACCCGAACGTTGAACACCCCATGACTAAAGTTCTTTCACAATTGTGAAACAGTTCTTTCCCCTATGCACTGCCCGGGTATTGCATGAGTGTTAACCGGGATAGAGCTCTCCCGAAAGGCGTATGTCAGACAAACCATCATCAGAAAACCAAACCAACTTGTGCGATACGATGCTCGACACATTTTCTTGATCAAGCCTATTTTTCGCAACCACTCTTCTACGTGTCTCGATTATTGATGATTACCCCATTCAGCGATCTGGAACAATATCAACTTATGCTTGTTTGAAAAAAAAGCTTTCTTTTTTCCAAATTCCACTTGCACTTTTTTTTGCAAGAAATTCAGCAAATATGCAGGTGATCCTATTAAATGATCGCTCTGGTGTGGTTGCGACCCCAATTTTACAATTTGGTGACCCACACTTTAAGAACCCCTGAATTAGGACGTATCCCGTAACGCAGTAACAAATGATTCAGTTAAATAGAGTAATTTGATTTATATTTTTGAATTTTCACCAATGATTCTGACCTCTTATGCGAAAGTTTACGAACTCCTCCAGGACAAATTGCCGATCACTGGAATAGAAAACTCATCAAAGTCTACAGATGTGTTCAGTTAGACCAATGGTTCCCAACGTGGGCGATATTGCCCCCAGCGGGCGATTTGGCGGTCTAGGGGGCGAAAATAACGAAAGGGGCGATAGGGGGGGGGTGAAAATGGACAAAGGGGCAAAAACAATTAAGGGGGCGATAGGGGGCGATGACACGTTAAAACGGCTATATTGGAGTCGGGACCATAACTGCCGCACCCCAAACCCCCATTTGGGGGTGGGGAGTGAACTCGAAGGGGGCCCAAAATTATTTCGTGAATTAAAGGAACTTATAAAGTAATTTTTTTGAAATTCATGCAACTTTTTCTAAAATTTTTCGCGCTGGGCGCGATTTAATATTGTCATGTATCTTGATTTGGGGGTACCCGTCACCCAACAAAAATACGCATGATTTATGGAAATGGGAGACTTCGGCGTCGGCCATTACTGCGCCACGACGCACCAAGACATATGAAGTTAGAGGCCATGTAACATGCGACTCCAAGAAGTGTGCCAGAACGATGAGCCGCGAGAAGGCCTTGGTCGAAAAGGAATATCCTTGTGCTGACCGAAAACTTCGATATATATATATACATATATGTTTAATTGTCCACTGGCGCCTCAATGGCTGGCGTCGAATGTTCCGGTCCTGGCGACCTTAACC
>ATSW01101374.1:0-10677 GCA_000444245.1 Botryllus schlosseri | reverse complement strand
GGTGACTCGAGTCAAGTCGAGTCAAGTCAAGTCAAGTCACGAGTCAAGTCTTAATTTAAGCCTTTTCGAAGTATGAGGCATGCTTACTTCATTGCATTTTGCTAGCTGTCTGAAATACAGATTGAGTGGTTATTGATTCTGGNCCTATGAACGAATATAGAGTTAAATATAAACGCAAGAAGGTGCTTTATTGCTCACATATACGTAGAAATGCTTAACTACGTAAATAATTGCATGGCCTCGGATTATATAGTTACCAGCCAATATAGAGAATAGAGAAACGAATTGATAAGATGCAATATATTACCCATTTACAAATTGATATGATACAATTCCAGCCTGCGCCGCTGGTTGAGTACTATATAAACTACATATTGGAGTTCAATTTCAATAAAACAAAAGGTTTGGTCAAGTTAAGCACAGAAATAGACATTTTGCTATTAAATTACTTTACTATACTAGTTTACGACAATGTAATTACAATGTACTTCGTTTGCGATCAATTTATTTGTGAGAGAACAATGGAGGCTCAGTAAAACGCACGATCATTGAATGATTGGTCGCTCTCATGGGTTACAACAGCGTTTCGCGTACAATTCGAACACATGCAAGATACAATGATTTTTATCGACATCGATTGCTTGATGACTCGAAATTGACTCGTGAATTTTGCTCCGAGTCACGAGTCAATCCACATTTTTGATACGCCGAGTCAAGTCAAGTCATTTTAGGAAAGTGACTCGAGTCAAGTCAAGTCATACGAAAAAGGTGACTCGAGTCATGACTCGAGTCATCCCAACACTGCTACGGGCCGCTCAAAATCCCGTCGCGGGCCGGATCCGGCCCGAGGGCCGTAAGTTGCCCGCCCCTGTCTTACGGTATACGCAATGCTTAAAGGTATTACAAATTCTGATTCTGACAGCAATTCTTAAAAGAATGTTCGATTTGACCTAGCAAGCCGCTCGCGGACGCAGCATCAACGTATCTGTGAAATAGTATCTGCATCCACTCTGTTTCAGATTGACTCCGACATTGATGGTAGTGATGCTCTTCACTAGCACTTTATATATGAGAATCGCGGAGGAGCCAATTTACGAAATACGAAATGCTGTTCTCCCAAAGCAGTGCGAGCAATACTGGTGGCCGAACCTACTGTTTATCAACAACTTATATCCAAAGAATTACTACGACGGAGTAGGTGTATTATGAATGTCACGAATAAAACGTGACATCTATACAATTATCTGCTTTCAGTGCATATCATGGGTGTGGTATCTGGCTAATGACTGGCAATTTTTCGTCATATCACCATTGTTTATCTATCTGCTTTACAAGTAAGTAGCCTTTATTTTATTTTCAAAAAATAAAATTTTAACGGAAACGTGAGTGGTACAGAGGTGAATGTCGATATTTTCGGGGTACTTTTCATACGCGGACACCACCTTGGAAATATTTCGGGTTTAAATCTCGTCGAATGACCGCTCATTTCGCGATGTCGAACGTGGCCGGGTACGGGCGTTATATATGTAAATACGCGACCGGATTTCACGTCGGAAGTGGCGCTCTAACGTCTTGCCCCACAAATTCAATCTTTTATATTACAACCAATGTAATGGCATTATATGGATACAGGGAAATCAATGATCTCCTAATTGTAGTGTTATGTTGTATTTGTCCACGTGCATATATCGGTTATAGTTTATTGTAGCTTGTATCGAATACCTTTCCTAACAGAGGTGGTCTGTAACGAAGTACTTCTACTTTTTGAAGTACTTGAAGTAGATTTGGCCTACTCGCACTACTTCACAAGTATTTATGGTTTTAGGCTACTTTTACTTTTACTTGACAGTTTTCAGTTATTTAGGCAAAACTAGGCATAAAATAATTACTTACTTACTTGGAAACCACCACTCCCACTTCTACTTGAGTAGAAATTATGGCGTTACTTCTACTTCTACTTGAGTAGCGACGGTGACTACTTTGAGCACCTCTGTTTCCTAATTTATTTCACATGTTTTTTATCCTTTTCAGACATCGATTCGCAGGTTTTGTGGCGGTAGGATCTGTCCTCTCTGGGTGCATCATCATCACGGGAAGTTTGGCTTCTCACTATGACTTATACCCGGATGTGATAAGTTATAGTGTTCTTGCAAGGTATGCAATTAAAGCGACTATAATCATATGTTCTTAATTAGTAATTATCACCAGTAAGTTACATATATTTTACAATAAGCTTCAGCTGCAATATTAAGAATCTAGGCAATTTGGATTAACAGCCAGAAATATATGAATTGTATCCGATATTTAAAATAGTACATTTTGTGAATATTTTTTCTATATCAAATAATCTCTAGTCAGACAAACTTTTTCACCACAGGGCATACTTGTACATTTACAAACCGAAACCCGTAATAGCAGCTCAGGGCGAAGGTCTTCTAGCTGCAACATACGACAAGTTGGAAGTCAGCACCACCACACCAGCCGCAGAAGACGAAGGAGGAACTGCTTACTTCGGAGATATATACGCTAGACCATGGTGTCGTATAGGGGCTTACATGATTGGAATGATGGCGGGTTACATATTGTACGCAACGAATAAAAAGTTCAGGATAAAATTGGTAGGCCGAACATTTGCCTGTATTTACTTGCATTGGAATCCGTTACACGAACTTAAGAACCCTTGAAGGTGTGCTATAGTCAGAGGTGGTCAAAGTAGTCAAGAAAGCTACTCAAGTAGAAGTAGAAGTGGCGACGAAAAAATCTACTCAAGTACAAGTAGAAGTACTTCTTCCATAAGCATCCTAAAACTACTTAAAGTAGAAGTAGAATTAAGTGACTTTAAAAGTACTCAAGTAAGTAAGTAGTTGTGAAAACTATCCTAATTCGTTCACATGGATTGCAAAAAGGTGCAAATTGAGCTATGCGAAAGGCGACGAGCTTCATTCATATTGATGCACATCAGCAGGTATCCAATTTTCGATAGCATAATCATTCGTCCACATCAGGCGATGAAAATGATAGTATTGATATGGAAATGCGATACTAATCCTCTTTTTTCTCGAACAGCACGTTTTAGAAAATAGAATGGTATGGTGCCATCCCCCATATTATAAGGCCCGTAGTTTAATCGAAGAGTAATACGGAGAAGTTGTATAGGATATGGTTTAAACAATTAGCGCGATTAGTAAACGTTAATAAAAATATGGTGGACCGTAAAAATGCCATATTGCGTAGTTTTATTTCCGGAAATTAAAGGCTTTACTACACTTGCTTTTATACTTCAACATGTATGTTATTCAGTCAAAAGAACTGATAGTAATTATAACTCAAGGTAGCCTATATGATACTGGGCATTGAAAGCAAAACTTCTAAAAGCGGAACATGTTTTACATGACTTTAGTCCAGAAAGTTTCAAAGTTGGTATGCTAAAACTTACAAAAAGTCAGAGTCCACTTTTCCAGGTTACGACGCGCCATGGACATTAGGGCTGTTCAAAAATAACTTTTTTTCCTGAATCTTGCTGGTTATGTGATTATCGTTAGGTTGCCTTAAAAAACGAAGCACACCAAATTTTAATTCATTCCAACCAATAATCGCTGATTTCGTACAGTTTGAAAATTTTGAATTTACCCAAAGATGTAAAAAAAAATTGTTGTCAGATTTTTCTGTTAACCCCATGAAATTGTTGCGCAGTCTTCAAAGACGATGCAAAACAAATTTGACTCAATTCCAACCAGTAGAAGCGGAGCTATTTGAGTTTTTCTTCGATAATTCGGGGATTATCCTAGTAATCAGATCTACTTGAGTAAGTACCAGAAGTAGAGTAAAACTACTTGAGTACTTCGAAAAAGTAGAAGTACTTCGTTACTGACCACCTCTGGCTATAGTAGGGATGATGCGAGCACAAAGTTTTATGAAACGTTCCTTGTGAGCACAAGCTCATGGCGCCAAGTGAAGTCACAAAAATAATTCAAACCCAAGTCAAGTTTTGTTTTGCTTTTCTGTTCATGCTCTCGTCTATTTCCAGATGCAATCATGATTTTATAGCAAATTTATTGGTAAAATTGGAATAGATCTGTTGTTGGATTTTAATTCGCAGTCAGTATTGTTTTATTATCTGCTTAGTTTATCTTATTATTCTGTCTAATATTCATACCATACTGCAACGCCATTTACATTTCACGGCCACTTGAAATTCTGATATATGTATATTGTATATGCAGTTATATGTCATGGAAATGTGGATAGCGGCATTCGCTCTTGGTCTAGCTCTGATATATGGATGGTGGGGCGATGTCAAGGCTGTCGATTTGAATGACTTTCCAAGCGTCGAGTTGTCCGCATTTTACGAAGCTCTAAAACGCCCATTATGGGCTCTTTGCCTCATGTGGTTGACCATTGGCTGTACCTTCGGCTACGGAGGTAAAGAAATAACATTGCGAGTTTGTGAAACTTCATCCGTCATTCCTAATTTTCATTCAGGTCCGATCAATGCAGTGTTAAGCTGGAAGGTTTTCATCCCGTTAAGTCGATTGACATTTTGCGCGTATCTGGTGCATCCTCTCGTATTGTTTTATATGTACACAGCAGTAGAAACAGAGTCACATTTTCGGGTCAACACGTACATATACTACTATATAGGTAAGTGCTATAGTTATCAAAACCTGCGTTGAAATTAAAAAGCAACGTATAGCATTTCCGGGAATCTGAAACGTCAATTATTGTATGCTAGTCAAAATTGCATTGCATGGCATGGTATGGTATATGGCATTGGAAATTTCCATACTCCATACCCACCTCAGATGTTCCATACCATACTTACAATTTCCCATACCATAGCAAAATTATTCCATATCATATTTGATACTTTTTACTTACTTTAGCAATTGCCCAACCTCTCAGATAATATTCTATTTATGATGCGTGGAAATTTCCCGGCGTCATCCAATTAAACCAGGGGCGGGCAACATACAGCCCATGGGCCGGATCCGGCCCGCGACGGGATTTTGAGCGGCCCGTAGACAGTTTCAGGTCTGACATGATAATGTGTCCAAATACAATTACGAGCAATCGAGCATGAACATTGACAAGACAAAATTGCTTTCCAATCTAACTGACGTCCACGTGCAGTCTTTACTAAGGGGTTCTTCGTCCGACATGAAGTCAGAGTTCAAAGAACTTGTTGACAACCTTGATCGACCAAACATTCCTCTTCGACTTCAACAGGAAAGGACGGAGTTGATCTTTGTCCCTGATGTTTTGCGGCATATTCCCCGACTCATGTCATGATATGAAGTATACACACGAACTGTGCATATATGTATACCATGAGCGCATGATGTAGGCGATGACAATGGCGTCATGCCAGCGATCTACTATACTACTGACGTAGGTAACCCTATTTAAATACGATTTATCTCTTGTAGATGGATAAATACGCGAATAATGTATCGATTCATGAATCCGGCCCGCCAAGTAGGCCTACTTCATTTTCCTATATCCGGCCCTCGGACTCGGTAAGTCGGCCACCCCTGATTTAAACAGTCATGACGGACCGATTCCATCCCTAATTTCTTTGTGTCATAGATCAGCGATGTAGGTTGCCTATACTTATCGAAGACGGGACGCAAAATACGTACGGGATTATTTGGGAATCACTACACTATAGCTCGTGGCATGTAAAACTAGAGTGGCAACGCACTGTAAGTAGGGTTGCCATGCCATACGTCCGGAATTTCCCGGACAGTCCGGAATTTCCCTGTTTACACTGCGTCCTGGGGGATATGACGAAATGTACCTAAATGTCCGGAATTTTGAAGGCTGGAAGGGAACGGAAAATTGTTTCGTAAATCAACATAAACAATAACATATTTTGTGGAAAGATTTATTTACCTTTAATTTTTTCTTCACGCTGCGCGCGATTTAATGTCGCACATATTAATTTTAGTATGGGTACCGTTGTCCTCCCAAAAGCTATCTTAAAAAAATAAATTAAAACAACTTTATCATTTACTGTACTGTATCGGTAATGCAGTGTGGATGCTTTAGTCAAAGATGGTGGTTGTCAAGCTTGGGGTCGTTCGCCCTTTTCTGGGGATCGCGGAGATGTTGAGCTTAATCAGCTTCTAACATAAGCCGTGAGTAAGTATGGCAAAGCTGCTGACCTTTTTTTTTGTAATCAGCTTACCAAATTTCGAAGTGGGCCACGGAACATTGTCAAATTGGAAGTGGATGGGCGACTATAAAAGTTTGGAAACCACCAGATGTGCGGACCGGCATTTCGGCCCATTAACAGCCTTATCCGTGCTACATGATAAGCTACTTAGCGATATACAATTACGTTCCCTTCATTTTCAAAGTCGTCAGCTCTCCCGCTAACTTTCATCACGTGAGCTGACGGAGGATAATTTTTTTATAGTGATATATCGAAGAACCAATATTATTGATACAATCAATTCACAAAATTTATCAACCAGATGCACATAGAAACCAGATGCATTATAGCAAGCATACCAGAAGCTGCTTCGACCACCATGTGGTGGGCAGTATACCAGTGTTTTTGGGACGGGAATTGCCTTGAAAGCGTTGTTTCGGTTCTGGCTACAACACACTGTCATATATATCTGCACCGACCTAACACTATAGCAGGGCTGTCAAACACACGGCCGGCGGGTCTGAAAATTTCTATCGACCCATGAAGAGGTCTGTTGCAGTCCAAATGAGAATATCTACCCTTGCAATCACCAGAGCACAAATAAGAGATTGCCCAATAGTCTGGTTATGTTGAAAAATCGACTCCTGTACGCATTTTATACCCAGCTAGGTGGCGCTAAGAAGTGTCTGTAATTTGGGCCACGAAAATATGGTAACCGTAAGTTAGCAGCAATATAGGGAACGTCTACAAAATTATATTAAAAAAAGATGTTGTCCCATTAGAATATATCTTACATACAATTTTACACCGCTACAATCGTAAAGGATTTTGCAACAGCGGATCAAATGTCCCATTTCCCCGCCAACGTGTGGGTCATACTTATTAGCTTCATTAATCAAAATCAAGGTTTCTTTTGTCAAAGAGAACCAGATTTAATGACGTTACAATGCGTATTGGAGGCCGGCATGGCGTAACGTCGCTCCGAGACAAGCTACATATTTAGAATTACATTGATGCTTGAATGTGAAATAGATCTTACGTGATGATCATCCGGGCAAAGCGCAGGAAATTACATACAAGTTCAACAGCTTGATATAAATATTCATGTAACAGTTATATTCATAGTCTACGATTTTAAAACTCCTTTTGGCAGTTTACGTAGTGGATGAGCAAAATGTAAGCTGTAACGCTGTAACGTGACAGTGCTCGAATATCGTTCGTTTTTACGATATTCAGATTGGAATAATTATCATTATTATTATTCGTTATTCCCCTTCATATGCGAGTGGCTCTTGTCTTTAAATAAAAAGCGACCGCTGGGTGGGTAAGTCTGAGTCGCAATTTGAGATATGAACCTGTTAGTGAATGATTTTCTGAATTTGAGATATGAACCTGTTAGTGAGTGATTTTCTGAGGTATGTATTATTATATATAATCGATTTAACAAATAAAAAGTTGGATTATTGTCATGGGTCTGGCAAAACTGCCAAAGTATAGAAAGTATGGAAAATAATTTCCATACCATACTATACCATACCTGCACGTTTCCATACTCTATACCGAAATTTCGTTCCATACCATACCATGCCTTGCAAAGTTGTACCATTTCAGCTGGCTTGGTGTTGTCTTATGCGGCGGCGTACGTATTGTCCATGCTCGTAGAGGCCCCCATGGGTGGTTTGCAGAAGATTCTATTCTATACACCAAAAGGCAAGAAGCCATGGTACTCCATATTCAATATAAACGTGGAAACAAATTCCAAATTGACGAGTTCATCGCACTCTAAACTGAGCGCGGGCGTTTCTACTGCGGGGACGACCGCGGAAATGTCTACTCATTATGAAAAGGACTTCGAAGTTTCTTCGACTGCTTATGCAAGGGTGGAGGAGGCCGCTATGAGTTATGATAACCATGCCGCCACTAACGATTACGAAGAGATCAAAGATTCAGCTGGATCGAAATCCACCACTGCATTCTAGGATATACTTGGCAATGCTCTCGCCTGTCTGGTAACAATCGAATTCATAAATATAACCCTTGATTGCAATGGCAACGACGGAGTTAATGTGACAGATGACCTTTGCACTCAGACGAGACTTTTGCATGTACGAGTATTTCTGAGATACAATTACAGCTTGCAGTTGCAGTGTAACCCAATTGTTTACTATAATGATTACCTACAGCGAAAGACTTCGGAATTGTTCACGATAAGAATCATTTCGCATGCTTGAAATCGTAGCCAAGAAATGTTCGAACACACAACAACGATGGAGCCTCCAGGGTGGAGGATACAAGAAAATAAGAGAGAACAAAGCAATGGCATTGACGTTGTTACGTAACTTTATATTGTCCGTGACAGCACCTCATTTATCTTCATTGTGGCGTACGCGAACACGAGTTGCTGAAGGGTGCGAACAATTTCGAATATAGAGGCCTATAGTTAGAAGTTACCTAATATTAATAATAATCAGCCCGTTCTCATGCCGATGACTTTACCACATTGACAATTATATCTCGTCGTTAATTTCAAACTCTCGAACTGCGACCGAGGTCTACTCAAGATTTCCCTACCCCTGTGTTGTATCTGAGCTCATCCTCGTCGTCTGTTGCATGGTGACGTATAAAAGCCTAGAACGAAAGTGGGTGGTCGTACAAATCGGCCGCTCACGAAGCATAATAATGAGTAACGGCCTGGTGTAAATGAATGTAGCAGCCGAAACACTATTCTAAAAATATTCTCGAATTGGAGGGAATCGACACTCAAGTTTCGAAACCTAGCGCAAAACATGATTCAAATATAGTTTATATAGTCCTCAACCATTGGCTCGAATGGTATCATATCTATTTGTAAATGAGTAATGTATTGCATCTCATCAATTCCAATTCTCTATTCCCTATTTAGGCTAGTAACTATAAACTGAGGCTATGCAATTACGTAGTTCTACGTATATGTGAGCGAAGCACCGCCTTCTTGCGTGCATATATTTAACTCTATATTCGTTCATCGTTTAGGAATCAATGACCACTCAAACTGTATTTCAGACAGTTAGCAAATTGCAATGACGTGATCATGCCTCATACATACTTCGAAAAGGTAACATGACTAGAAATGTGACTTGACTTGACTCGAGTCACCTTTGAAAATCGATTGACTTGACTTGACTCGAGTCAAAATGTGCAATGACTCGTGACTCGAAGGTAGTGACTTGATCCCAACACTGATCTCAGGCTGATGAAATAGCAATACCAGTATACCTCGCTACATCCGCAATTATCATAGTATATCTCGCTGTTCATTTCACAATCAAAAACAGGAATGAATCGACGCCCAAGCTTCTAATCTTAACGCTAAACATGCAATATTAATTCATACGTTAATACAATCAAATATAGTTGCACAAAAAGAATTATATCATGGCAGAAGACAGCACAGACAAATGTAGGCCTATAGGCTAAGTTGAAGACAAGTGTTCACGGGGGATGCTAGCGAACGGGACATCTGGTGTAGAGGTGAGGATGATACAGCCCACCCAATAGGGGAATACTTACATTGAGTAATGTTATATCTACCAAGTAATATATCTGAGTACGCGGAATGGACAGTGGACACTGGTGGACCTGGTGGAAGTATGTTGCTTGTTATCTAAATGACTGAAGGTGAGGTGGGTAATAAAGTGCTCTGAAATAAAACTAATAGGCTACACGAGACATTTGATTGGAAACGAGAAAGCGCATACAATCAGTAATTGTCTCTCAATAGGGTTCTGGCATTACATTGAATAGCTTGCATGGCGATAATTGTTTGCTGATTATTAGGGTAAGGTTTTGCAACTTTTGCACATTTTATTGCAGCCTCCCAAATACTCATAAGTTCTGAAATATAGTACTTTAAGCCAGTGCTCTTCAACCTTTTTCGACGTGGTGCACCCTTCTAACGTTTGCTCAAAACTTGAACACCCCTGTTCATTAGGGGTCTTCAAAAATGATTTTTTTCCTGAAATCGTACTGGCTACTTGATAAAATTGTTAGGTTACCTAACTTAAGCCTACACACCAAATTTGGTTCAATTCCAACCAGTAGCCGCATGGCTACGGAAGAAGAAAGTTTCTATTTATAATATGAAAATAAATAACGAAAAATGTGAAATTTTTCTGTTCACCCCATGAAAGTATTAGGTTGTCTATAAAAATGATGTTCTTCAAACTTGGTTCAATTCCAACCAGTAGAAGAGGAGTTATTGCCGTAAAAAAATTTGGATTTGAGTAAAATAGTATTTGGTCACAGAGTCTATTCGCAGCCAGTTAGGCCGCCCGCCACGCAAATTGGAATTTATTTCGTGTCAGCCCCAAAACAGCATGACATTACGAACGATTATCAACCTAAATATAACAGTATTGGGGAGAGAGTAGGTAAAGCTACTGTTGCAGAAGCGGTAATTCAGATCAGCGATGATAGCAGGCGCACCAGCCTACTGCGTATCAGGCCTGCCCCAGACCACACACAGTCGATAGTAGCACATGGGC
>ATSW01101359.1:0-11516 GCA_000444245.1 Botryllus schlosseri | reverse complement strand
GAGTACGACATATCACGCCAGGTCGATGTGAACAATACCAACTATGGAGTGATTATCCTCAATGTCATTCTAGTGCATTGTTTTGCCGATGGAATATTGTTTGGAACAATGCCGATTCTCATCATTGATGTGGATTCAACGGCCTGACCCGGTAAAAAGTTATATATGTTAGCATTTTACGAATCAGTACAATGATAGTTTTCGGTTAGTTCCGATTTTATATTATGAAGGTACAATCGCTATACTGATACTATGGTTGCCAGTGAACTCGGCCCATGGTGAATGCGGCCCCACAATATTACAATGTATACTATATAAAACAACTTAGTTGCTCACACAATTATCGTAATCAACCCTTCTCTTTTAAAAAATCAGGTAACATAAATGCTGACAGAATATTTTAAAATCCTCTTTTAACAATCCTTCTAGGTTCTGCACATCTATATTGACGCTCACCCACAGTATCTAATAATTTTTTAGGCTGTGTCGTACATGCATGGTTGCAACCGATGCTAAAATGCCTCACAGCTAGTCGGTACTTTGATAAATGTGCATTGTTAAAAGTTATATTAGATCCTAGTATGCCGCACTGCCTCACTATGCTCAAGAATCCAACAAAAACTAAACCAATTGGGGAAAATCAGTGAATTAGTACGCCAGAAAGGTCGATTGCAGCACTCCCCGACAGTCGACATACGCAATCCCGTACCTCTACTCAAGCATATCCCGCGACGGACTGATTTCGCCGGAAATCTATCTTATAGTGTTAAGGGGCGTGGCAGTTTCCAATCATTGTATATATATCATTGGTTGTGGCACTCGACCTTATATCTATATGTTTTGCAGACCTGTATTGGTGATTAATTACAGCTATCGAATATCGGAAATGCCTGCAAACCGTTGTGCCGTCCCTGGTTGTAATACTAGTTCGAAAATAGTAATTCAGCACTCTCTGAGATCTGTGTTCTTACTATTATTATTTTAATTTCATCTGGCGCACGGCTTACTCAATTATACAGTATATTTATTGAAATTATGGCCTCGCAAGTTAGTTATGTTGTTGAGGAAGGGTATACGATATTCCTCCGCAAATTGTCCATGATCTTCTCTTCAACGACTTTGGTGAAAGCATTGCAATTGGCCACTGTGACCGTTCCAAATATTATCCAGCAACCAGTTGACCTCGTACCATTGTTGCACACTTTAGATTTCAAAGTCCCGCCAGAACTCTCTGAAAAAGGTTTTGAACTGGCGATCGGACGTATTGTTATTAGGGCAAGTTTTTGTTGCACTAAAATTGCGAGAATGTTGCACTTAATTTTAACAAAAGTTGCAGTAAAAAGTTGCATTTATAAGTTTTGTTGAGTTATAAGGGCATGAGATACTCGAAACGTTCCGTTGTATAACCTAGTTACTGCCTTGCTGTCAAATTTGTTACTTTGTCATTAAACGAACGGTCTGGCGACGGGGCGAGACCGCCAAAAATTCCATTTCTTTTTATCGGTACGCATCAAGAAAATTACGCAATGCGGGAATAATTTCCCCCAAAAAGCCGAACAGCATAGCGATAACCATTTCCCCTAAAACAAGTCAAATACCACCCCAACCCCTAGGTCTGCAAAGTTGACCGAAGGCATTGCAAAAAACTCACTCTTAGCGACTACAAAATCAATAGCCTGAAAAGGGTGACCCACTAAAAATGTAATTTTCGACTGCATCGCGTGGGCTTACGTGATATGGGAAACTATCTCAAATTTGCAGGACAGAATTAATATAGCGATCTATAAACATATTGTTCTGGCACGGTCGTGCTTGGCAAGGGGCAGTTGAACTTCTTGCTTGCAAGCCACTGTGTAATAGATAACATTCCGATGGACCTAACCCATCATATAGCTCCTTGTCATGCAAATCAAAAATAATAGAACCATACTAGAAATAGATTATAGGATGTTTTTAAATCAATCCCTCACATTTTCACGCAATATTGGATAAAAGTTGCAGCAAAAAGACATGAAAAGTTGCAAAAAGTCGCACTATAAAATCCCTCCAAACAGCTTAAAACATCATAGTACACAAATTCTGAGTATTTAGGAAGCTGTCGGAAGCTGTAAAAAAAGTTGCAAAAACTTGCCCTAATTATTATTCATCAGTATGAAATCCAACGGAAATCCAGATGATTTGTGATGAGTTACAGTAAACTTTGCGGTGATCCTATAATATTTACAAAATCAAATGACAGGCTTTCATCTGCGAAATTTTAACTCGAGCTCATGGAAAAAATAATTTTGTTGATTGGATTGAAGCCGCCTCATGCAGCGTCACTGATGTCTGCCAGCATTTCTGAAAGGGAGAACAATAGTCTAGAACAGGGGTTCTCAGCCCTTTCTTGGCCATGGCCCATTTTCCGATTTAAAAGTGTGCTGTGGCCCACCTGATATTTTGAAGTCATAATCCTGTTTAATTCGTGGTCACAAACAGCGCCGATATGCCTATTTCTCTAAAATATGCGCATTTTTCTCTAACTGATGATATCTAAATCTCGATCTCCCAAGCTATGAAATCGCGCGAAGCGCGAAAAAAATTCAAGTTGAATAAATATTGTTCAACAAACGACCAACGAAATAATCTTGGGCCCCTTCGAGCTCCCCCAATTAGGGATGTGTGTGCGGCAGTTACGGCCCTGGTAGATCATAAGCTAAAATTCCTAAGTAGAATATTTTCGTCCGCTGCTCCATTCGCGTCGCGAAACAAAATGATCAAATCCCCGCACTGTATGATTGGGACTTTAGTGATACTATTGTGGGGAATATTATAATCATTCTAGACCAGCATCGAACAATTCATTGGTGAATGCATGGGGTACTACAGAGAAGTGGAGAAAGATTTTTCAATATGCATGATGTAGCCTACTTTGCGTGTCGTGTACCAAAACAACTGAAGTTGTGATGTCAGAATATTCAATCCAATGATACAATCGATTCCTGTGACTCTTTCAGTATGTACAATGATTTCCAAGCCGGACATTTTAAACCGACTTCAAAGATTAATGTGCTCCGATAAATCCTCAATCCATTAAGATTTGTTGTGGCGGTGGTGCAGTATACCTCCGCTAGAAGTTGCTAATAATTTGCAATTATGGCTATGTTTAGCTTACAATAATACGGCCTGCCGAAGTACAGTAAATCTGTACATTAATTGCACTTCATTGCGAGTTCATTGCATACCCCTTTCAACGGAATACGACATATGACCCTGCCGGAATATTTGGTTACTTGAGCATTATCTTCCAGTTATTATACGCTTGAAATTATTTTAGTTGCTGTTAGCCGTATAGGTTGTCATAGGGAGAAACGGTGGCTTTTTCTACTAGCTAACGTATTTGATTTGTACATGCTGACTTCATGCGTGCCACTACGTCTAATCAGAGTCGGATGACAAGCTTTATGTAGCCTACGTATAATTAGATAATACGAACATATTTTCAGCGAACAACATAAGAAATATAACTAAACTTACATTAATTCTGAAATTTTCTAAATGGCTCTGTGGCCCACCTCAAAATGCTCTGTGGCCCACCAGTGGGCCATGGCCCACCCTTTGAGAACCCCTGGTCTAGAATATGTTGCTGGTTTTATTTTAAGAGAGGCAATTCGAAATTTCAATGACCAGCTAGAACAGGGGTCTCAAACACGCGGCCGGTGGGCTGCATGCGGCCCGCGATAGCATTTTGCGTGGCCCGCGTACGTATTTTGGATGTATTCCACAACTTTGAACTGCCACACCTATCTTTTAGGTCAGAAAATTTAAAATCCGATCTCAAACTACTCCAAAAACCTGAAACTACTTACGAAACTTCACTATTACATCAGTTTCAAAAGTTACCATGCGGTGACAGATCAGCGAAAACGTCACATTACCTGTGTATGATGGTTAAATATGGCCCGTTAATGATTCGTGACTAAGAATTGTGATTTGAACTTGGGCACGACGTTTTGTCGAATTACTCGAAATCGTACTTGTGAATGTGATTAACGTAATGATTAGATGTGTGCTCCTGACGCTACGGTCACGCGATAGAGAGAACGGGCGCGAAGGCGAGAAGAGTGGTTGTTTTATTTGTTTGTGTGTTTGTTTTGTGGTATTCATGGTGTTTGTCGACTGCTATGGTCATTAACACGAGGCCGATATTCTTCATTTTTTCCGTAACTGCCGACTTATAGCACGGCCCACTTCTAAGGCTTTTTCTTAGACACCGCTTACGCGGATGAGGTGACGAGGAGGAGCCTAGATAAACCCCCAACACTTCGGTAGGAATTCCGAAGTCGACCTCGGTCGGACTCGAACTCGCACCCGTTGGTGTTGCAGCCGCGGATTATGCCACTGCGCTATCTCGCCAGTTAAGAGTGGTTGTTCGTTTTTACTGGAGCGTTTTAAAATAATTTGAACTATATTACAGTACTGAATGGGTGACAAAATAAAAATGAGTCGGGCAAAAGTTACATTCAGTGAAAGACTTGTGACTCAGAACGCCGTGACTTGGTACAATTACGGACGCAACAAACTATCAAATTGCTATGAGGAATACTAATATAGCAGAAGGTTGTAGATTGCAGAAGGTCCTGACGTGCAGGACAACAGAAAATCACTGACTATCGTCATTTACTCGAGGCAATACAACACAATTCGGTAATGTCCAATCACGATACACATGACATGATCAATAGCCTAGTTATCTGGAGTATGACCGAAACCCGGCTGTAGCCCACTGCACCAATGCAGATCAATATTTGATGATACTGAAATATCCTACCGAATTGTGGCAGTCAAATGTCCGCCGGCTGCAAAATTATAACCCGACAGCTTTTACAATTTCATGATGCATTTATACTCTGGCATGGTGTATCCAACGAATTATTTTGACAAACCATGCCAAGTAGCCACGTCATGTAGTCATGAATTCACGATAGTAAATCACATATTCACGAGGGATGTGGAATGCCAGTTTGCCAGCTCCCGTCGAATAAAGGTTACCGAGAGCTATATTGAATACCCCGATTATTAGTGCTGCGGCCCCGGAGCCATCAAAAACTAGGAAAATTGCCGGCGAGCATTCACGTCTAATAGGACATTTTTTAAAATATATATTTTAAACTATATTCTACACCAGGGGTGTCAAACTCAAACTGCATCGCGGGTCGGATTCGAACATTTTGATCGCTCGCGGGCCAGAACAATCAACTGATTCCAAATGGTTGCCTATTGCCATGACCTTTTCACGTGACTACTTTATTATCAAGCATAAACAGTATCTTACATTATATCATGCATATCAGAGGTTTCTATTCTATCTACACCTTTGGTAGCGAACAATGAAACCGGCTAAATACAATAATTGTCAGATCGAATACAGTTGCGAACCGCTAAGACAGTGGCTCTAACGACTATATTAATTAGAGCGAGTATTTTTTTTCCCGCTTTTTAGTCCTGATGCAGCGTTAGCCCTAGGCTATACATTATGAGAAATACAAGAGATTTAACTGTAATAGCGGACGTTGGAATTCGGTTAATTTTTATTAAATCACGATCCTGGTTTTTCTGAAGGTCAGGGACATTTTGAATGTGTAAAAATTATTTATTTTTATTCTCCATGTAACCTGGAACTGGATACAACGGTTCCGCATTGGCGTTTTAGCTTCTGTGAATAACTACTTTACCGTCCATTTCACCATAAAACTCCGAACTCACTGTGCACCTTCTCTAAATTTATCGTCAATATCACCGTCATGTATGGTCACTAGAGTGAAACCACAACACCCCTGTCGGTGGATATAATGCGGCCTATGAACATATGCTCTACATTTCCGGTATTGGGGGACTATTTGATGCGAGTATATCGTCCAAAATATTTCAACATTTGTTACAAATGTGCTGGATAATACAATTATTTTTCAATGTACTCAGAATGGCTTCGCGGGCCGGATGAAATCGTATGGCGGGCCGGACACGGTCCGCGGCCGTATGTTTGACACATACCTGATCTACAACATCACATATATCGTGCATAAATTTATCAAAAATTAAGTCATAGTTTTTTTCATCAACTTCTGTTCGGTACAGATTGGCAGATATTTCCTCGATATCATCCGTAAAACTGTCATAGTCCATATTACCAAAATCCCTACGCTTGTGTTGGCTATTGATAAATCGGTTAGTGCTTTCCGTGACAAAATATAGGGTAATGATCAGTCAGGTCTGAATAAATTATAGAAGGCGTTAAACGACGATCAACGACGTTAGTATACATATGATCCAATGAATTAGACCAGTGGTTCTCAACCGGCGGTCCGCGGACCCCTGCGAGTCCATGAAGCATTTTCAGGGGGTACGCGAAGCCACTAAATTTGTAAAATGATTGACGACTTAATTTTTATATAATTTTTAAATCAGGAAAAGCATGGCCTGTTTTGCTTCATACTAGCTAAAACCTTGAGACTCGCATCATTGAAATGATCGTCTGAGATGAAATATCCGACTGTGCAAATTCATTTTAATTGTTAAAATGCCAATAACCTGCTGATGCAAACATGCTATGCTGTTTAGAGATGTTTTGTTGGGGTTTGTGGGAAAATGTAACGTTGGAGATGGCAAGGTCAAACAGGCAAAGATTTCGGATTTGGAGTTGCCAGTCTCAGCAAATTAGTAAACAGTCGTTTGCATCAGTCGAAAAGGATCTTTATTCAATCTCGACGGGTGGGATTTATGTCGCACGAGTAGTTTATCGCTTGGGAAATTTCGTAAACATCGTCAAAAAGCCATTTTTCTTCTTGGCTGCTTCGGGCTCCTCTAGCCAACGGCACCAGTATTGTAGTAACGTGACTGACGGTCTGTCTAATATACGAGACGTGTAGTTCCCAAGCAGCCATGTATTCAGTGACCACCAAGCACCGAAGCACCTGCGATGTCGTCACACCCTAGTGGCGCCATAGAGCTACCACTACATCTCCCTTCTCGGGACAAGCACAAACGCTTATAAGCAGCACGAACATATACAACGCAAATACAGAGTGAAGACAATAAACAATCCGAATTGAGGCAGTTAGCGGTACAAAGGTATGAAGCAATTGGCAGGCAAGAGGTGAATGAAGAACACAACATATCTACACACACTACTCCTATAACTACATCAGTACTCCTCCTTGATGTATCTGCGAGGTGCGGTTCTGTTCCGATCCGACCGTCGGGCTATCGCCGCTTCCTGATGGTCATCGCGATCGACNCTAGTAGNGCTCGAACTGCTATCTCCNCCCTGATNGGGAAATTTGAANNATNCANNTGCCTCACTGGNGGTNATGTCGACGCCTTCTTGNGGGGNATTCTCCGTCTGGTATCTNCGCACCATTCGGCGATTTCTTCTGAAGGTGCCACGCCCAGTTCTGATAACCAAGGATCTGGGTTGAGTGTNAGTGTCAAGTTTTTCCACAACACCNTGCGATTTGCAGTCNGGAATCCAGACGCGATCTCCCACCTTNAACTCATCTCCAGGTACTACTCNGTGTCTTTTGTTGTAATCACGAGTAACTCTGCGTCGGTAATCTGCTTCATTCAGCTTTCTTCACGGCGGTTCGGTCGACAGACTTGGGCAGAAGATCGTCTGGATGACACGGTACTCTTGTTCTTAGTTTGCGGCCCATGCTCAATTCTGCCGGCGAGTAGCCGATAGCCAATGGCGTGTTGCGGTATGTGAGTAGCGCCAGATATTCATCGTCACATTTTCGCAGAAGGTTTTTGATGGTCTGAACGGCACGCTCAGCCTCCGAGTTCCCCTGTGGATATCTAGGTGAGGACATNNTATGTTNAATTTTCCAGCTTTCGCAAAATGACGCAAAAGTCNCGGGAAGAGNACATANGTGCTCCATCNGTGACCAAAGTCTCGCAGATGCCGTNCCTACTGAAAATCTTCTTGAATTTCAGAATCGTCTCTGCTGCNTTCACTGTTTTGGAGACNATGCAAATCTCAATGTCNCTGGAGTAGTAGTCAACGGCTAGCAGGTACATGGAATTCTGGTATTGAAAGAAGTCNGCACCAACACGGGACCAGGGTCTCTCTGGGAAGGNTGCTGACAGCATCGGTTCNACCNTTTCTCGCTGATGCTCCGTGCACTTTTCGCAATTTCTGACGGTTTCTTCAATGTCCTTAGAAATTCCAGGCCACCAGCATGACTGTGATGCATTGAGTCNGGATTTTGTCACCCCTTGGTGAGCATCATGAAGGTATCTTAAAACGTCTTGTCTCAGCGTACAGGGGATCACCAAGCGATTCCCTTTAAGCANGAGTCCNTCATAAGTAGANAAACAGNCNCNATCATTCCAGTATGGGCCTAAGTGGGCCATGCANCGTCTCTTTGCATTTCAGCCACCCTGAGGATACATATTGCATCACTGTGCGCAATACGTCATCTTTCTGNAGCTCNGAGCGAATTTCATCCAACCGTTTNCAAGACGCAGGAAGGCTGGATGTGACGGCNTTGACATAGGCTTCTGTCTCATTATGAAGGCCATCAACGTCCTCGAAAGTTGGCAACGGACANCGAGACAATGCNTCNGCNGTATATAGCAGTTTCNCCGGAACATGAGATATGGTGAAGTTGAACTTCATCAGCCGCATTCGAAANCGTTGCACTCTGAGNGGAAGCTCATCAAGAGTCTTTGTTGACAAAAGTGGAACTANTGGNTGGTGATCAGTCTCCACGCGAAGTTGANGCANGCCGATCAGGAGTTCCTTCCATCTCTCCATAGACCACGTTATAGCAAGGGCCTCCTTCTCGATTNGAGCGTATCGTCTCTCTGTCTCAGTCAGCGATCTGCTAGCATANGCGACAGGGCGNAGAGAGTTGTCTACCTGNCGTTGCATCAGCACAGCTCCAAGTCCATAACTGCTGGAGTCGGCAGAGATAACAGTTTCCTTATCCGGGCTNTACATAGCAAGAGTCACATCCGANGACAGCTCTNCCTTAACCTGGTCGAAGGCCAGCTGTTGTTCAGCACCCCAGAGCCACGAAGTGTTTTTCTTCAGTAGATCCCTCAGNGGCTTTGTAAGCTCAGCCAGGTTGGGTGANAATTTCATGAGTTGATTNGTCATTCCCAGAAACCTTCTCAGTTNCGGNACNTCTGAGGGAGCGGNGAACTTGGCAATNGCCTCAACCTTTTTAGGATCCTTGCCGATGCCATCNTTACCAACAACATGTCCAAGGTATTCCAGTTTAGTCGCTGAAAAGACACATTNGNCTTTATTCAATGTAATTCCCTCATCTCGGAGTCTNTCCAGTACAAGTCCGAGGGTGGTATTGTAATCCTGTGNTGAGCTAGCAATTATGATGTCATCCATGTGACATATCACATTNGNGATGCCAGCAAGCACCTGATTCATTTTCCGTTGGTAGACTTCGGGTGCGCTGGCGATACCGTATGGATTATGGAAGCCTCTTGAATCNGAACCTCCCATCAGGGGTGATGAATGTAGTTAACTTACGACACTCNGGTTCAAGTTCTATTTGATAAAATCCACTATTTGCATCCAGTTTGGTGTAAACAGTTCCTTCNGCAATCTTCCCCAGGGTGCTNTCAACTGTCGGCATAGGGTAGAGTTCCCTATCNACAGAATCATTTAGTTTCGTTAGATCCACACACAGGCGTATTNCAGAGTTTTNCTTTGGTACCACAACGATCGGTGCGCACCAGTCTNTTGGCTCGTTGACAGGCTCAATTATGTCCGCCTTTTGCAATTTATTTAGCTCAGCAGTCAAACTANCAAGCAAAGGAATGGGAACTCTGCGANGTACTTTCAGGCTAAANGGTTTAGCATTCGCCTTCAGTTTGATNGAGTACTGTCCTTTCATTTTTCNCACTCCNTGAAAGAGTTCAGGGTAAGCTNTCATGACCTCTTCCTTAGACCGAAGCGANGGAGTTACTGCACAGTCTACTGCACGGATGCTAACTGTACCCGGCACATCTTGCAGGAGTCCGATTTTGAATGCCCCTGGGATACCCAAGAGTAGTTTAGGCGTATCCCGGACAACGTAGACCTTTTCCACAACGGAGTTATCCTCAAACCCGAGCGTCATAGCGACATAGCCAANGGTGGAAAGTTCCNTATTCCCTGCAGTCATCAAACGTTTGTCGGAGGGTCTGATGGATCCATATTGACGCTTGTATATGTGCAAGGGCATGACNGATNCTTGTNCGCCAGTATCAACGCACCATGTAAGCAGGTCAAGGGCAACNTTGAGCTTGACAAACCAGCCAATATCTTCCGCTGGTTCCACCGTGCTAATGGTCAGCCCCTGGTGTGGGATTNCAGGNTCCATGTTAACTGTATCGGTATTGGGAGCACTATCCAAATCTACAGCAGCAATCACGGATCCCACAAAGACTGGTGCGATGGGACTTGAGCATCCGTCCACATCATCTTCACCAACAGTATCGGATTCCACGGAGCGTATATTTGTCCGAGCAGAAGCACGGCAGACAATTTCGAAATGTCCTGTTTTCTCACACACCGAGCAATTGTAATCGGCAGCAGGACAGAAAAATCTGCCAAACTGGTGCTTCCTACCACAGTATTTGCATTTTATCAGCGACGTCTTAGCATCCTTTCCATCCTTCTGTCGAGCAGTAGATCCTGTTTTCTGTGGAGGTTTCTTTGCGACTGCATCAATCGTAGCAGATTTATAGGACATGACACCCTGTTTGACGTATTCACGTTTATCGATGATCGATTCAACTTTGCTCAGTGTCAAGGTTTTCAGATCCTCGGCGAAGAGTTCTGACAAGGTACCGGTATCCGTACAACACAGAAGGAGTTTATCCATAATAACTTCCTCAAGACACCTCTGCGGATGATAGCTGCACTTGGCTGCAGCTTCGCGAACACGGAGTGACCATTGCAAAAAGGACTCGTCCTCCTCCCGTTTCAAAAACAGCCAAAACTTCCTTCGCATTCTCAAGCGATCATCACGAAGCTCAAAGCACGCATCAAATTTTTCAATGACTAGTTTGTAGTCATTTTTATCTTCAGCAGGAATGTCTTGATCATTTTCTCGTCGAGCAGGGAGCCACGTGAGATCTTATAAATTGACTTTCCCTCCGGACCAATAAGACTCAGGAGGTGTCCTACTTTGACGCAGTCATCCTTTTGTGATAATTCTGCAGCACAGAGATACGTTTCGAAGTCTTCCTTCCAATCAACCCACGCTTGAGGCGGGTTGTTTCCAGCCAGTGATAATGGCTTCGGGTGCAGTCCTTGCAAGGCAGTATATCCACTAGCCATAATTCTGAGTAGCTAAGTAATTGCTATCAGCTGCTTTGATAACGCTGCCACCATGTAGTAACGTGACTGACGGTCTGTCTAATATACGAGACGTGTAGTTCTCAAGCAGCCATGTATTCAGTGACGACCAAGCACCGAAGCATCTGCGATGTCGTCACACCTTAGTGGCGCCATAGAGCTACCACTACAA
>ATSW01101357.1:0-13920 GCA_000444245.1 Botryllus schlosseri | reverse complement strand
CTCAGGACTCCACCGACTCCGACTCCGACTCCACAGCCCTGCACTATACGCACCAAATCGTGAGTGGTCATGATGGTATTTTTTCAGATTTTCAGACAGGAGCAGCGAGTAAAGTAAATGGTGTTACTGCTTTTTAGTAGATGGTTGATACGTCATATATCAGCTTTGCATAGTGTTGATTGGAAGTTACCGCTCTGATTTATTTGTCAAAACAGCCCAAAAAGCATACACACGCTCCCCTGGAACAATGCAAGCACGAAGATTTCGCGCAAATACCTTTCTGTCTCCCAAATTCATTAACGCAGCGATGGGATTGGAACAATTGCTGCCGGTGACATTTTTCGGCGTTGATTGTTTAAAATCTTCGTTTTCCACGTGCCCCACCGATTTTCTTTTCAATTGTAGTCGATCTGAATACGCGAAAAGTGCGATCCGTTATTCGGTCATACGCATCAAAACAAAGCATTGAGATCCGGTAAAATAACCGGCCGTAGAAACCAAGATGGCCGAGCCTATCAGAACTATATCTACGCGAAATATTACCGTTGGGCGTTCTAGTTTCGTGTCCACCGGCTCCATGCTTGCATAATTGCGAATGATTCCACCCCGATGATAATTCCATTCTGAATGAACCATATACGTCACTATAAGTATGTGATTTCACGGTTACGTCGATTTGTTGATGATAGCACTCAATGCATATATTGCTTTTATTTAGTGTCTATAGATGCTAATACTCATCTAAACTATAGCTATTTCCAACTCTAAAATGGCATTTTTTAGCTCAGATAACACAGCATAATTCGGATACATAGACCAGCGTTGTTCCAACCTGTCCAACCTGACACCAGGCATCGAAGAGAACGGGCCGATTTCCAATCGGTACATTTTAAAATGGAACCTTATGATCAATAGCGTAAAAATCGCAGGAAGCGCGCAGAAAATAATTCTTCTGATCGAAAATATTGTTGTTCATGCGAGACACTCCGCTGAATAGAGTTCTATATATCCCGCGCGTATTCGATTAATTGATTTGTATTACCTACCTACAAATCTGACAGGATGAGTCGATCCTAGAATTCCGGGTGTAGTTATCACGGATAGCATTAGACTGCGGTGAATATTTTGAATTGAGTCTTTCGAAGTGCAGCATCGATGCCCAGAGAGAGTAAAATGCAGCTGGATTCAGACCTAAAGAGAGATAAACTGAAAATAAGCTTATGAATCTGCCATCTGCCCACGTGCTCAGTACCAAGATATGGCTTAGCGGCGTTGTGAACCAACACCTGAAGTCAAAAGAACCTCTCGCGTATACGATGGTGTATATATGGTGTGCTAAACTGCCTATCCAATATGCGCATAAGAAAAATTGAGAACTGGAGATCACATGAATTAATGTGTTATTTGTTTATTTATATTAATCCACTGCTCGCTTCCAATCTACGTTATAGGAACGCCGATACAGCTTCGTGTTCTTCATAATCGAAGTGGGTTAGGATTAAAGCGTTGGAAAACTCGAGAATATTAGACCAGGAATCTGACTACAGAATATAGGGGCCACAACTAACGAACAATTACTATTGTTCAGTATTCCTCGCGATTATGGGCGGCGCTTGCCTTCTGTAATTATTCACAATAACATTCTATACCCCCGCGTTTCCCAAAGTGGGCCCGCAGCACCACGTAACTTTGTTGGCCATGTCAAGTATTGTGCGAAGCGGTGCATTGTTCGTGGTTACCCTTCGTATTGCCGATCTGATTGCGGTGTGCTCGCGCTAAGAGTAATCAAGTCAAAGTAGCATTATCAAGTTGGCACCAAACACGAGATTTTGAGTTCATTAGGCCGCGGCTGGCGTTAAGAAGTTTTCAAAAGACGCCGTCAACAAAAATAGTTTGTGAACCGCTATGGCCTTAAAATAATATGGCGCTAGACCATGAGTTCTCATGGCCACGGGGACATTTTGAGGTGGGCCACGGAGCTATTTGGATTATTGTAAATTTAGTGAAAGTTTAATATTAGTTGTTATGTTATAATCTCAAAACATATATTCATATTATATAGAGTTACCATATGTCACCTTTTTCGGGAAATCCGAAATGTACTTTCAGGCCGCCTAAATGTTCTTGTTTTTGGGAAATCGTCCTCCTTTATATAAACATTTGACAGTCAGGCCTGGACATGCACAACTAAATAACGCCATAAATGACGCGGAATATGTAATGTCGATGTTTGAGTGGATCTTTCGGGAGTAGTACTGGAAAAATTACCTTTGTTTTTTTTTCTAGTGTGTTCATTTCCGGATCCCAAAATATGGTAACCCTGTATATATTATATCGAATTGTACGTACTAAGTAGCCTACATCAAGTTTTTCTGCCGGCTCTATTTTCATCCGTGGCCGAATAGCGTAGTGGTATAATCCACAGCTACAACACCTTGTACACATTGTACATAATGTGAGAGACGCATTGAATTGTTTGCGTCATTGGATTGAATGTTTGAAATTGCAATTTCACTAGGTACAAGACATAAGCACACCTTGCACCACAAAAATTCTTTCTACATTTCTCTGTTATCCACGTTATCCACACAGTTATATTTATTCCTCACTGTAGTGGAACTAGAATCCCAATCAGGCAAACTGATTTCGTGGATGCGGGGATTAGATCATTGCGTTCGTTTCGAGGTGCGTGGAACAACTGACGGCCATAATGCATACACGAGGGTTAGATGGACTACCATTGCCGTCGCTGCCGTACCCCAAACTCCTCCCGTTGGGAAGCGCTCGAAGGGAGTTAAAAATAATTTCGTTAATCGTTATTTAGAGGAGTTTTATTCGACTTGAAAATTTTCTCCGCGCTTTGCGCGATTTCATTCGCTAGGGGTCTGAATTTTAATATGAAGAACGAGGAAAATACGCATATTTTAGAGAAATAAGGCATATTGGCGCCGAAGATTAGGCTATACCACGCATTGAGCAGTACTATGAGTCTACTACTAGTCTAAGAGGTGGGCCACAGAACATTTTTAAACCGCAAAATGGGCCACGGCCAAAAAGGGTTGATAACCACTTGGCTATAGACTCTATAATACATTTATATCTTCCTATATACACATGCCTGCAACGGACACAAAATCGGCGCTGCATCTCGGATTGTAAAAGTCCGCTTGTTCCAAACTTGCAGCTTTGTGCTTTTGTGAAAATCTGTTTTCCGAAGGATAATCCTTAGCAGGACGAGCGCTGTTAATACTATTGCGATAAAGCATCAACGGATGGCACAGTTCTGGCAGCAAAGAACTGGGGAGCGATGCCTCATCATATTCTTGAGCGAACGGGGGATATTTATTGTCGTAAGTATGTGTCGGCGACTGCACTTCATTCTTAATTTTAACGTGATCCACGGTAATACGCTCTTGAGCATCTGCCGGACTCATCCTGGGCGAGGGTTGGGGCTGGTATGGCATGGAATCGGAATCGGAAAAACCTTTCGACAAGTCAACTGGAGACGTTTGATGTTGGGATTTTGCATTATTGGTATTGACCGGAGGGCGTTCACAAATATCGGATGTGTCATGTTTCAAGATTGGTGCGGAGATGGGTCTTTCAGTAGGAATGCTGATCACTCTGCTGTCCGCCATGACGGGCAGGCTTGATCCTCTATCGTGGCGAGCGTGTTTCGCGTAACTCGATCGTATGAATCCGTTTTTGCGTGATTCACTGAAAAATATACAGTAACAAATCGTGTGAATAATGCTGGCATGACGATATAGTACATGCATTGAGTTTGCTTGGAACAGTGTTGTCACCTGCTGGTATTACCGTTCATATTCGAGAGCACAGTATAGCATTTGTCCTGTGACGCTTGCGTGGATACCAAATCCCGTCTTAAACATATTCGGCAAAACTCGGATACCTTCAAAACCGGATGAAGGTCTTTCAGTTAACAGAATTATTGTCATTTATTTGCAGAAATTACGGCCAACGGTGTGTATTTTAGCAAATCAGCATCGACTTCTGTCATTCACCACGGTAATTCAGCGAAGAAACCGGCCATCGGCCTGGAGAGCAGCCCCAGCTGAAGGTACTTCTACTTCAACACCAACAGCCCAATAAAACCTTTCAATAGTTCCAATACGTAGTATATCTGGCGGACAGGTCATTACAATAGCTCATACCTATATCGCAACCGTCCCGCAATTACCGAAAGTAGTTTCAAAATGATATCCGTTTGTTGACAGATATGAACCATTTTGTAGTCATCATCAAATCATTACCACTATACATACGCATAATTCGGAGACATTGTTTGACTACCATAGAGGTTGCTATTCAATTACATGTAGAAGTATCGAAACTACTTCACGTAGAAGTTAAAGCACTCTGAGTTTTAAAATGTCGTTTGAGTCGAGGTTATGCATATACTTTTAGTAATAAATCTGAGTTGGCCACATTCAAAATTGCATGGTGCAACTTGGCGACTACTAGCGCGTAATGACCAATTCCACTAAAAATATCGAAAATATATTCAGTTACATTGATACAGTGCTTTTACAGTATACGGAGCTGTTTCTCACAACTGTCATGACAATTTCATTCATAAAAGTGTTTTGAGCATATCACAAAACTACTTTCCCGCACTTTACAAAATCCATAGTTTTTTGTTGAGTAGAAGTGGAAATAGTTAAAGAAAAAATATCCACTTGAGTAACGTACAAGTTAGCAAAACCTACTTTAGTACTCGGAATAATCAGACGTACTTCATTACTGACCGCCTCTGCTTACGATCTCAAAATATGCATTATCATCGAAAGATCGTTTCAATGCGGTTCCGATTAAACCGTGACGTTTATGAAATACGTGTTGAAGGCAGATGTATTCCGCTATATTTTTCGTCAAAAAATACGAATAATAGTTTTGAACATTCTATTTATTGTTGTTTAAAACAGATTATGCGTCGAAGCGAGTAGAAGAACCTTACCGACTTGAGGTCAAGAACTTCAGCAGCCAGCAAAACCTCCGCAGCCTCTTTCGTCGTCAATGCCACCTTGCGACTACACAGGAGGTCAAGTAAGAGTTCGCAACTCCGCGAAGAGATCATGTCTGGTTTAAATGCAGAGACGCGAATTAAGAATGCGGAAGAGATCAACAGTTCAGCACCACGTAGGTTAGTAAACGATCTGCTATGAGAAACATAAATGCAAATCACGAGATTAAGATCGGCGATTTCGAAATACTCTGCCGTTAGGATTTCTCGAAATTAATCTCCCAGAATGTTACCAGGTTCGTCTTACGTGTATGTTTGTTGTTATTTGGAAAGATAACGGTTGACGTATCTCACATATCTGGAAGTATAAATCCCATGACCGCTAAACGCTATTTCACGAGCGCGATAAAAAATTTCGTCGCTATAAAGCTATCGTGTCGATTTGGGATATTCTGCGCGGTCACCCTGCTGATCGTAATCGATCGCTATCAATCGCATTGCATGCACGAAACAGGTCATACATATATTTGGCACCCTGGATGGTGGCATGGTGCTGGTATAACTTACGCGTATATCGCGTTTATGTTCTCCTATATATAACACCTATATAGCTTAAGCTCGAATTTTTCCTTATCATATGATGTCATTTTTGTCTTTTTTTTACATATTTACTTGAACAATTTCACGAATACGAATTTTATGGGCCAAGATGAACGCAATACCCTCTCGCCAATCACATTACAATTGTTCAATGGCTTGAAGCTTACCTAATCGTATGATAACTTCTTCGTTATTGTCATCCTCTGCGAAGGATGATAGTTTCCTTTTCAAGTACTGGCTGCTTGAACATAGAACTTCCTAAAAATATTGGAAATTTATGGCAACATTTTTCGCTGGGCAAAAAGTATGAATTTCATGCTGTTATGAGCTTATGATGCTTGAAGAATCCGACAAGAATTGCTCGTATATTGACGATCAGTATACCAGCAAGCTGCTGGCCTTTGCAACTACAGAGTCATCAAATTTAATTCAACATATAACACGTGTTACTCAGTCCGATAACATGTACTGTTTCATATTTATTGGACCTTATCCACTTTGAATATCCCTCCATCGCTTGCTACAATTAGGACGTCACACAGTAGCCGACGTTGATAGTTCAGTTTTTTAAACATCGTTTCTGAAACATTCGCTGTCATCTCACCGTTCTGAAAGCAAATTCTGAAATTATCGAAAGAAAATGAAGGTCTGCTGAGTGTTTTGCGTGGATACAAGTCATGAGCCGGAACAGCTGTTGCACCCTCTCCATATGTGCCGATTTGATGAAATCTACAAAATCTACGAAAGCGGATATAGTTTGTTGTCATAAATTCTTCAATTTCTATCTACTGCATATTTTATCCTCGCTATTGTAGGAGCAGTGACGTGCGGTCCAATGAGGCAGGTGAGGCAGTGCCTCACCTGTCGTCTGGATGAGTAGGTGAAAATTGTGAAACCCCTCCATGAGTCGATGATTATAATGATGTTACACATTGATGTTGATAAATAACTAAATTGGGACATTTTTTCACCCAACATCATCAATTTGCATCATTATTATTCAAAAATACAGCGCGAAAGGAGAGGTGAGGCACAAGTGAGGCACGGTCGGGTCGTGCCTCACCTGCAACAATGCAATTCATCATAAATAGCTCGGAATTCTTAATAACTGTAATCAATGAAATGCTATAGTCACACCGATTCCGAAAATATAACTATTAACAATGTCAGAGCACCAGAACCCCCAAAAATCGCCAAGGAAGGTGACCTTCGCCTTTATTACAGACAATGCCATCGTAGAGAAACAATGGCTAGGTGAGGCACAAACGAATCTGCTTCATGCATTATTCGCTAACAATTGGACAATCGAAACCGAGTGAAACCCGCTACTGATTTCGGAATCCAACAGTCTTGTAGGAATTATATAAGATCGAAGCGACGGCCAATGCGTAATGCAAAGCCAATACATTCCCTTACTTATTATGTAGCTGTTATGTAGGCTATTTTGCACCCATAGCTACGTTAAATTGTGGTATGTGATAGCTATTTGCATAGCCTGCTGCATTATCGTTGTTTGTGTCCTTTATGCTGTGTTCGACTGCAATCCCTTTAACCGTTAATTGTATGTGATTGTGATAGCCATACTTACAAAGCCTGCGTTGTTGTTTGTGGTAGTGGTGCCACTCATAAACACCAGATCTAGTGTATTTTGACTTGACCTAGTGCATTTTCTTTCGAAATTCAGCAAATCTAGTGTTTTTTTACAGAATAAAATTTGTAGCTGAGGATGCTTTTTTCATGTTCTTCGAATAATTTACACCAGAAGGCCTACTTGAAAAGATAGTAATTATTATTTGTCTAAACATGCCCATTTGGCACAATAGCGACCAGTCCTACATGTATTATAGAATGTGAAATTGCAACGGCTACCAGTGTGCAAAGGAAATGCTCTCTATACCCGCTGCTGTTGTTATTCACATTTCAAGTCTCTTTATGTGCGTGTTGTTCTTTTGTACGTGTGTATTTGGGGGGGGGCGTGCCTCACCAGCCGTGAACTTCACCGCACGTCACTGTGTNGGAGTGTATCTCACAAAGGCATACAGCAAGCAAGGCGAGCTAGTTATGTAACAGTCATTTTTTTCCAAACAGAAAAAAAGTGACTTACGATGTCGGCAGTTATTCTTGTCTTCAAAATNTTGACCTCCAAAATGAGAATTGGAGCAAGTTCACGTTTACCATCGGTTCTTGTAGCGAAACTTAGCCAACTTATCAGTGCGATTAATAGTGGCCAACAGAATTCAAAGGCCTATATCTGAAGAAAAAAAGTGACAAATATTCTTCTTCTTCGATTTCTGTTACCAAGTTTATGTCTTGTATATTGTCTGCTTGAGTGGATGAAAATAGAAACTGCCTATTGTATTGTGTTGCATGCATGTTTAAAATGTTGCGAGCATATGCTTCGCACAAATACTCCCAGCGAGGCTTACGTCTTTTGCGGATCACGTGTCCCTCTGCGTTTTCAGAAACTTCGAGCTGCGACGGCAATGTGAAACTTCTACCATCAACCAACATCGTATCGTAGGTCCATATGACTCNGAGCTCAGCACACAACCAATTTTGATGCCGATGAACATATTCATTCCTTGCGCGTAGACTGGACGTNGNCTAGGCCAACATGACGGACATATGTTGTGAAACTTTGTTTGAATGCTTGCATACAGCTACATGCTCCTGTCTGTGAACGTTATCGTTACCTTGTCTATACCGACTGATGCTAAATATCAAACTGCACGATTCCCCCCTGAGCGATAGAATCATTTGCGACGAAATTTCCACGACTTCTCTTTTAAATGGCACAGCACATGAGATGCGCGTAAAAATCCGAAGGCTCNAATCGAGTGAGCTCGATCATATCCTCGGAAGGACCTGGAACCGATGCGGCGGATGCATTTGGAAAACGCGTTGTTCACTCCATTCAGGATACCGGAAGAGAAGACTGATCCAGCATAAATCATTCATCCTTCCAGTCATAATTTGCAATTGTTTNGTACTCTGCAACAGGTATGCAGAACGACGGAGGTATATCTCGAAACAATCATCGTGAATCACNATTGTTNCGTGATACCGAGACNTGAGACTATATGGTACGCTAGCAGAGACAATGTAACACCATCGCAGAAGATTANTANGGAATGTACGATTTCCCTTTTTCGTGCCTTTCTTTATCANACCATATGGTATTTGAATGTATTATTTGACGGCACAAGTATTCNGTTTCACCGTCCCAAACCGATTCGTGGCATACCTAGGAGATAGCGGAAGTCGGATGACAAATTAGCTCATTGTCACATCATATGTGTTAGCTTTACAAACGAGTCTAGCGTGTGGTNTTAGTGTCGCATGCGCATTCAGCATGTAGCATGGTTCGGTGCCAATCGCTGGATCANGTGTGGCGAAATTGATTANGCCTGCTAAAAAATTTTAGGATCCAANTTCAAATANAAAAAAGTGATTCTCGATTGTCAGCTCATACTCTTANGTCTAATGCAGGGGTTCTTAAAACCTATTTTCAACAGGTTAATGTTGCAATTACAACAATATGATACTACATTTTCCTTATTTATAAGACCTGTCCTTATTTTTCACTCATGTCTTTATCTTCAGTGCNNACCGCATATCACAATAGCCACACGNACGATANANACACANAAATTNCNNTCCAANTGGTAATCAGGCNGTGATGAGGTNTGGGGGATGGGCGAAAGTGACAGNCACCCTTTTCTAGNCATTAGGTAGCTTTNTATGCATANACNAGACCAGATGGCAATGAGGCCGTGATTCGGACTGNGCGAANATGATGACTCTTTTTTAGTCATCAGCNTCCNAAATTTTGCTTTGANGGGTTCCATGCANATGTATGTGTTANNTATAGCATACATTTAGTGTCGTTAGTGTTCTTCGCAGTCNTTAGAATTCATGTTCACAACCGTNCCAATGCGAAGAGAATCCNATTTTCATGAAATGACCCCGACGTCAGGACCCCCGGTCATATTTACACACATTANGAATCTAGATTCTAGATTNATTCACAAAATGACAGGGAAACANCGGCCGGAATCAGNCCTCTATAGAGTTTGATATGTACTGATATGTACACGTGGTGGCCTTTGAGGTAGNCGAGGNAGGCCGTCGCCTAGGCCCCCTCCGCAGTCTACNCGTTTTTTTTGTTATAATCATTTCGCGAANAACCGCTCAACTTTGTGTACCCATGAACAATATGGCAGCTACCATAAATGGGGGTAAATCACCAAATGTAGCATCGGTTACAAGTAACCCTTATTACTTTGTATTTGTGTACCNCAGTCATTTTGCGAATAGCTAAAGGCCTTCCTCTTGCATTACGCGACTACGCTTTGGGAGGCCACCGGTTGATTTACGCGCTTTTAAAGGGCCCACTCCAGCATTCACGCTATATTTTGGTCATTACATTTTGCGAATAGCCGCAAAATTTTTTTCTGATTGAATATTTTCTCAGAAAAGAAAAGTTTACGAATGGATCAGAGATCTACACAGAATTAATGTATCATTCATGATTGGATGGATTACTTCACCATAGTTAACGAAAACGATATGTAGAACTCTTCGCGAAAGGACGTGAAAGGTACCGAATGATTGGAAACGGGAATTACTTTTGGAATATTTCCGCAGTCATTGTATTATCTTGGGATATCTCAGAAGACTTCGCGAACATTTTTACTGAGTCGTTTCAAAGCGACCTCAAATTCAACATGTTACGTTGCACGAGTTATAATCCACATTAGAAGCGTTTATTGAACAGAGATTATTGAAATCAGAACACGAAAATTAAATTGTATCTGTTTTTGCGAATCGGACACGTCTAGCACGATATGCACCGCAACAATGAGGTTCTATTCAAATATTGCGCTTCGCCAAAACAACCTCATATCACTTGCGGCGCGAAGTCAGATTGGAATCTCTGACCGAGTCAGCAACTAAAGATGTAGTTGCCATCGGCTATCAGGACTCGAATTTAGTATAAGATGAGAAAGGTAAAATCTTTTGCCGCGCGCGATATGCATCACCTTCTCAATCATTCTCACAAGTGACAAAATCCCGAATTGTCAGCGAACTCAAACTGCCGATTTCTTATATAAGCGGACGATATTTTTAGTTCAATTTGATATGTGGTTTATAATACTTTTACGAAATGAATTGGTGTACTTGCACGATCGTGTGGCGACACGAAGATTAAATTGACTTGTCAATAACCGCAGGCTTATAAATTGGAAAATATAATACTATAGGAAAAAACAGTCTTGGTCCGTCATCATTAACGTGATTTTATTTCTTGATGATTTTTTTTATAAAAATTGTGAAATTCACCATGTAAAATTCGAGGATGATCTTAGGGGGTTCCAGAGGCATGAGCGGAATAAAATTCAAGTTTTCACAATTGTAGTAGCTTTTGTTTGATAGCGGTTTTGTTCAAATTTCGCTCTCGGCAATCAGTCCAGTCCAGTCCAGTCCAAATATTGACGTAAATCGCCTTTGATCAAATGGAGAAAATTACGTGACCCAAGCGCAGTGATCGAGCCATGCGCTTTTCTTGTGTCTACATCGGGGTGTCAAACTCAATTTGGGTCGCGGGCCGGACCAGTCAAATGATTCCAAACTGTTAATTCAAAATCCATACCCCTGCTTTTCATTTGAATACTTTATTACCAAGCCTATATACACATAATCGTATATTACATTACATTAAGGATCATAACCGCTATATTTTTGCAGCACCTTCCTTCGCAAGCAGAAGGATTGGCAAAAATACGATAGTTGGGCGATTGAATATAGTTATTACCCGCTAAGCCAGTGGTTCTATTCTGTAACGATGATATTACTTGGAATATATCTATGCTTTCTTTGTTTTAGTCGTAACGTGCGCTGGCGTTAGCCCTGGGCATGCGTTGTGAAGGATACAAAAATATTTACTGTAAAGGCGGAATTTATAGAATTTGGTTCAGCATTATTATATCACTGTTCGGGATTCTAGTGGAGACAGGGGATCTTTTGAGCCAGAAGTTATACATGAATGCCACCACTGATTTTTTTGTGAGCTGGAACCTGCATAAAATGGTCTCGCATTTGGCTTCTGTGATTTGCTACTGTTTGGTTCATTTCTCTGTAAAACTTCGAATTCAGCGCGCACTTTCTAGGCTTTTTCGGGGAAATTTGGACGTAGAGAGTAGAAACCCTAATTTGTGCGTGTTAAAGTATTATGTTAGGCTACCATTTGTCCTCCTTTTTTCGGGAAATTGAAAATGTCCTCCGAGGACGCCTAAATGTCCCCCTTTTTAGCAATTGTCCTCCTTTACAGCTGTGACAGCTAGGCTAATGGACAGGGTCAATTCAAAGTCGGCATAAATGACGCGAAATCGAGAATGCGGACGTCGCATGGTCCCGTACCGCATACTAACGCTGTTTCTAGTGCAAGTATTTCCACGTCACGATATACAATCTACACGATCTTTTAAAAATAAACAAGCCATTAAGACATAATTAGCCTACACGGTTTTACATAAAATACTGAATGGTCTTTTGATAGGACTCTTGTTAAAATTATTGGTTAAGACAGTGGCTCCGAAACTTTTTTGGTTCATCGCTCCCTTGTCAAGCTCGGCACATCTTAATCGACCCTTAAAAGCTAGATGTCATCAGTCCTTGGATCTTCTTCGGAGCAATCAAGTGGGTTTCATTTATTTGTATTACCTAATGAAGTAGTTTTGCTTGCATGCGTTTACGTTTCAACAGTTTTTATACTTAAAGACTAATTTTTGCGCATGCACTTAGCGATTTTTTTTCAATTTAGTTTTTTGATGCCATTCAAACACGTTTATGATATCAGCAGACGGGCCCATTCCCGGGTAGGCTAAATAGTTCAAAGGTCTCATTTTAGTAAGACCATATTTGGCGAGGAGAAAATGCATGGTAACCTATTGAGCAGCCTGGAATTCCGCAAAAGGAAGATATCAAATATATTGTTGTACAAACGATATAGACCCAAGGGATATGCCTGCATAACGATTAATCTAGGGCAGGGGCATCCAACCTGTTGCCCATGGGCCAAATATGACCCGAGAGAAAGTTTTGAGTCACCCACGAGGTAACTCTCGAAATTAGTTATATTTACAAAAAAATTAATTACCCAGGCAATATATTTTGAGCTTACAAGTCCAAACAAAAATTTGGCCAACCTGACCGCGAAATTTGAGATATTGATGACTAAATTATCGATTCCGAAGTATTGGCGTAGCCAGGGGACCGGCGGTGTACAGACGCGCCCCGCAATTTATGCAAGTAGCAATATTACTGAAGGAATTCATTCATTGACTTTGAAAAATTTGCGCGCTTGGCGCGAAATGGTTGCACACTGGGCTTTCATGACATAATTGTTATCGATCTGAAATTCGCCTTCCCTTGCCTGACCTATGGTGTCTGTCTTAATGTTTTTGTCATAAGAAATATTCTAATTAGAATCCTAAATCTCGGCGACATGCTCGGCACAAACTAAAAGGTTTATATCCGACTCCAGTATACAAATATTTAGTGCTATAAACCTTCTTTGAATTTCAGCTTTCGGCTTCCTTTTTGATATCCCGGTTCATCCTTTATGAGTGATAGAGATAGATATGATGAGTCAATCAGTAATCGCGAGAACTGTTTCACTTGTTTTATGAATTAGGGATTTGGAAACGTATCATGCAACAATTTAAAACGCAGACCGCATAATGCGTAATGCGATAATGACAACAAAGAAGGTTCGTACTAAACTATATGGAAATGGCGATTTCTTGTGACATTAATTCCTACTCATACTTTGCTAGGTAACCCTAAATTGACTTTATTTTGAATGTGGATTACGCTTTCGAGCTACGTAAGCATGAATCGTGGCGTATTAATTAACAGGCTTTAAAGAAAACGAATTTCCTGTCCAGTTGATACGGCTAGTCCATGCATCAACATTCAAAAAGCAGGTTTTCCGTTTGGAATTCCAAGCTTCCTCTCGCGGGTCGCACAGAATAGCTCCGCGGTCCGAACTTTGCCCAGGTCTGCCCTAAGCTATTGAAATTACGCAAACTGACGATTATGAGACTTATTGTATTTGTTAGAAGTTTCTGAGGTTCATATACAGCCTACAGAGTAGGATTTGCAGTGGGAAGACGAAGATCATACGTATGGCAACGGAATGAGGTAATTTCATGACAACCATATATAACTTAAATACAGGTCTGTCTATATATGTCAGCATTTGCAATGAAATTAACGCGAACCTCTTTCAAGATCAAAATTACGTTCATAATAGCGTTTATCAGCTGCAAGAC
>ATSW01101354.1:0-12697 GCA_000444245.1 Botryllus schlosseri | reverse complement strand
GATCCAACTCTGATACATATGTACAAAGTATAATCCAATACTGGCCGAGGTTCCGATGTACGCTACCGGTCTGTGCTGTGCTTTCTGTATATGATGGGGAATTCTAATTCATACCTTGGTTAACATAATCGTGGTGTTAAGGCAAAAGTGAACGTTTTCTATTCCCAAATGATTATTGCCGTCCTATCACTACTGCGACGACAACACGCTTGTCATGATTATTGTTTAATGACGTGGTTCGAAATGATTCGGTTTTCAATAAGTTAAATGACTTTCGCTCTTTATCAATATATTATTTTTGACAAATATTCAATGTCTGCTATAGGATGACGCTTGATTTGCAGTGAAGGTAAATTCGATTCTGAAGTAAATACCTTATGAGAATATTTCCGTTGCCATCGTAACGAGGAAGTGCTCAGTTTAGTAGTGTCTTCCCTGGATTGGCGTGTTGTTGTTGTTTTTAGAATAGCCTACACTGTGTTTCATCGACTATAATGCCGGTACAAAATTCTTATATTCCTTATTATAATTCTTGATCGGCAAACTTGTATCACGGAATGTTGTTTTAGTATTCATGTCGTTTCGTCTGCGTTGGTCATTTCACAGCAGGATGATATTCTTCATTACGATTCCTGGGCTTCCGACTTTTACCACGGCCCACTGTCGTTATAACACACCAATTACGACGATTGGATCGCAATGAGGAGCTCATATAGATAAAAACACTAACGGGTGAATTCTGGAATCGACCTCGGACGGCCCCGAGTCCGCAAATCATCACATGTGGACCGCACCTCTGCGCTATGCTCTCTTTCTCCCGTGGATTGGCATCGTCAGAAACAGGTTCGAAAACATCAATTCCTAATGAAGTCATCGCAACCTCTTGCTCTATTTATTAAGCATGCCACGCGAACGATATGTTACCTGCGATGAATCAGAAAAGCAAAATTTATAAATATAAGCGCCGATGTGACAGTTGGTATCCGAGCCGCAAATATTAGCGTTTGCAATAAAGAATATTTCGAGTTTAAATCAGACACCAAGACTGTTAGATAATAGGGAATTCTCGTTAACATTAGTAGGGAATTTTGTTAACATATACGACTCCCACCGAAAGGACCAAGTATATTTGGGTGGCCATATTTTGCAAATCACAAAAGATATGATATCTGCCGAGAAAACGGGTAATTTAAAAAAAAATACTGGAAATATAATTAAGTTGACTAAATAAAGGTCGTTTTTCGAACTCGTCTCCTGAAAGACCCGCTGTCACGTAAAATCAGTTGGCTCTGGCCTTTTTTTAGTCAACGCCGCCATCAAAATCCAGATTTCGCGTCGTTTATGACATTTTTCAGTTGTCTGTCTACAATCGCCTGCCTATCAAAGCTATAAAGGCGGGCGAATCGCCAAAAAGAAGGGCATATGCGCGTCATCGGAGGAAATTTTCTACGATTTCGTGAAAAAGGAGGACAAATCCTTCTGAAGGGGACGTATGGTAACCCTACAGGTATACGGTCTCTCAGTCTGACATCGACTCACCCCGCAGTATCGGATATCTTTCTTCTCTGGGGCTACCTCGTTCTCTTAGTTCTCTTCCGGGAAATCCTCCTTGATCGGTGTTTCTCTGGGTCGTTTTGTATGGGAATTCAAAACATCCATGCTACAGCTGGGTGCTGGGCTATTTGCGCCGACGCTATACCGAGTGCGTCTTACCGCTATATATGTTTTGACGAGTCATGTTTTCTGTGAATCAGTTTAATTCAACTGTCCTTTATTTATATTTCGTTTTTCTCTTCGTCAACTCCAAATTGTTCTGGTTGATTTGATTGACTGGTTAATTTAATAGTTGCACCGTCTGTGGTGTACGTATTTTCTTCACTAATGTTTGTTTCTTACTCTCTCTTCAACTATCGGACGAGCAACCACTATGGCGAATCTCGCTTCAAGCATCTTCTGTTGACCAATAGAATCCGTGTTGTTTACATGTCGATCGATTGATTATATTGGGTTGAATATAGAAGACCGATACGCAACGTTTGCCTAGTTCGCATTACCAGATTTAGTAGCCTACAGCGGTTGCCCGACATATGAGCATGAGACACAATGAAAAACAACAGTTAAGCATGCGACGCTGTAGCATGAGGACACATTAGCATGGTAACACATGAGCATAGGGACACATGAGCATGGGGACACATGCGCATGGGGACATATCAGCAGGGTGAAACATGAGCAAGTGGACACATGGGCATGGAAACAGATTAGCATGCGACACTTGAGCATGGTTACACATTAGCATTAAGATTAATCGACATGGTTACATATGGGCATGGTAACACGTGAGCATGGTTACACTATAGAGTATGACTGGAGTGACGACTCGATTGTTCTCCTATTGTTAGCCGGCAGAATGGTCGCGGTCAGATGGCTGCACCCAAAACAGGATCGCTCAGTGCTTGTTTATATGGCGTTCACGGCGATTCGTCGTGTATTTCTTGAAGCTGCGTCGGATTTAGTTAGACAGTTAAACATTTAGGTAGCGGTGGCGAGTCGTTATGACTAGTGAATAATACCGTGTAGCCTCTGTTATATTTTTCGCCAGAATTAGATCATACTTCGTCACGCATGGAAGTCGGTATCATGGCTGATTCGGCCGCATCACTTTTGGCCTTTGGGGATGGCTGGGCGGGATTAACTGAAATGGAAATTGAAGAATGTTTCGAAGGACTCAATAACTGGAAAGGTGTGTTTTGTGAGGAATGCGAAGCATCCTTTCCTGCTGTGAAACCTTTGAAGAAACATAACAAAAATCATAAAGTTCTCGCCAGTAATTGGAACATATCTGAGGATGCTGTAATTGCTGTTTTAAAGAGGTTTTGTGTAAATAGCAAAAAATACTTTGAATGCGCCCCATCATTCGAGGAACTAGACATGACCAAAGCTGTTCCATTGGTGGAAAAACTCCATTCTGAATATTGTAAACTCTGTGTTGACGGATTTTATCAACATTATTCTAATATCTGCCATCAAGCTAAGTTTCTGGGTTTGTCACAATTGCCAGCTTCAGCAGAACTTTTGAAGATTTTTGATTCTCTCGTCTGCGGTAAAGAGCAGCATCCAATCACATAGATTTGAGGAGTCAGCAGCTAGGAATCTGGTAAGTAAATAGCCTATACTTTGCCTCTCCATGGAAAAATTTTGACGTGTTTTTAGACATACTTGAATATATTGGTGGAGTGCTCTTGGGAGCCATTTTTAAGCAAGCCAACGAAGCAATTATTGCCACATGCCTAACAACTGCAGCGCCACCGGGAAACCTCATTAAAGTGATGCAGAAGAAAGACGGTGGATTGAAGAGCCCGTCTGAACAGTTTCATGGCATGGTTCTCCGCTTATATGTTATCCACAGTAAAGAAATGACAAATCCCATGAAAAAGATAAATTTTTTCAGGGTACTTGAGGCAATTCAATGTGATCCATTCTATAACAAATTGATTCTTACTGTATCACTTCAATCTGGTTCAGACGTAAATGAGGTCGAGGATGTCATGGACAAGGCAATGAAACACTTGCATAACATCTGTTCTCACAATTTTGCGAAGTTTGCATTGCATGAGAAGCAGAAAAAGTCTTCCAAAATTTCCAAATGTTTGCGAGATAGCTTGAAAAAAAATGAACAATATGCTCTTTCAGCACCATTTTCTATACTTTCAAACCTCTTGTTTCAATCATGATGCTGTTGAAAGTCTTTGCTTTTTTGTTATTGTTGGAAATGTATAAGCCATGGTATTTCTTTACTAATTTGACAATTGCCATACTGCTATCACTGTGGGGTTTACCACAATGTAAAGCAGCGGTGTCAAAGATACCACCCGCGGGCCCCCGACTATGTGGTTCAACTCTAGTTACCACTAGTAACAAGTCGGTGAAATTTACATCCAATTTCGAGAAGGCCAAAAGTGAACACTAAGTTCAGAGTTCTATACAAATATGGACCAAGAACATGGTCAAGCTGACAATTCAGCTTTTGAATGGTGTTATGGAATCAGTATCTTTCAGAGTCCTAACACAAGATGTTCTGGAAGCACCATTTGGATCTTTGATAACTTCAGTTGACATTCATTAATATTATTCACGAATGTTAACCTGAATTAATGATTGCCTTTTTAACTGCGGTCTTCGATGAGATACAGCAGGAATCCAGATATTAGCCAAGTCAGTTACTCAGTAAATGCCTTATGCCAGCGTAAGGCTATAGACAGAGGGAAAGGTGCCAATACAACATATGCCTATGGTGATCAAAAGTCTGCCAGGAACCCATGACCAAGAAAAGATGCAGCAAATGAAGCGAATGTAGTTTCTTGAAGTGTTAGTATGGTCGTTTTTTCTCTCTGTGGCAAATGCTGCCTATCTACATTGAGATTCCCTACCTAAAAAAGGAAAACAATGCGTTGGTCGAAACCTTGACGTGGTGCATTGGATTTCTACTAATGTCGACCAGAAGAGGTCTTCCAATCGAATTCCAGGGTATTCTTGTATTTTTGGTAGTGACAACGAGTTCCATTCAAGTGCGATTTTGCATACTTCCAAGGAGTAAGTTCTGACTAAATTGTGAATCGAGATCAAGCAGAACATTAACATTACACAAGGCTCTGGTTCTAGTCATCCTCAAGTTTCTGCGGTTATCGGACAGACATACAAGACTATTGCGATATTATTTGTTGTATTCATACTCGAATTTCTGCAGTTAATATAGGACATATTTTCAATCAAAGATATTGTGAACTGCATATCGATATAGTTCAAGATCTTTCCATTTGTTCACTTTGTCGTATTCTTCAGTCGTTCTTTCCATGAATTCATCTCACACTCGCCAATGCACACGAACGAGATATTCTATATACCTTCTGTCATTATATTTATATACGTAGCAAACTCTGTAAAGGATCAAAGCCACAATATCACATCAATCTCGTGAGAAATGTAACATAGGTTACACGGTAATATTCACCAGTCATAACGACTCGCCACCGCTACCTAAATGTTGAACTGTCCAACTAAATCCGACGCAACTTCAAAAAATACACGACGAATCGCAGCCATCTGACCATGACCATTCTGCCAGCTAACTATGGGAGAACAATCGAGTCGTCACTCCAGTCATACTCTATAGTTACGCATAACCATTGGGACACTTCAGCATGTTGACACTTGTACGTATACATGGTGATATATGAGCATGGTTACATATCAGCATGATGACAAATGAGCATGAGGACACTTACGCATGCGACATTTGAGCATGCGACACTTGAGCATGCGACATTTGAGCATGCGACACTTCAGCATGGCGACACTTCAGCATGCGACACTTCAGCATGCGTCACTTGCGCATGCGGCACTTGAGCATTTTTCATATATTAGTGTGTAGTTACCTAGCGTCAAAATCATGGATTTACATCAGTCCGAACATAATATATCTTCCCTCCTCCAACCCCAATATCCCCGCTCCCAACTTTACTACCCATCACCCCAACCCTGATCTTGGGATACTTTAACCCTAACGCAAACCCTAACCCTAACCCTAATCTTGGGATACCTTAACCCTAACCCTAANCCTAACCAACCCTAATATCCCCCCTCGCAACCCTAATACCCATNATCCCCCACCCTAATNTTGGGATANNTTAACNCCAACCCTAACCCTAACCACCCTAATATCCATCACCCCCAACCCTGNTCTTGGGATACCTTATCCCTAACGCAAACCCTAACCCTAATTTGGNGATACCTTNCCCTTAACCCTAACCCTAATCCTAACCAACCCTAATATCCCCCTCCCAACCCTAATACCCATAATCCCCGACCCTAATCTAGGGATACCTTAACCCTAACCCTAACCAACCCTAATATTCATCACCCCCAATCCTAATCTTGGGATACCGTAACCCCAACATGAGCCCTAACCGAACCCTAATGTTCCCCGTACCCACCAACGGCACGTAAAACGTCCCTATCAAAAGAGACCCACAAAATAAAATAATAAGTCCGCGTCAAAATGCGAATTTGGAATCGCTTTCGTCTCACAAAAGGATATATTCTTTTAGTTCGTCTGATACGTGTAAACCAGTGGTTCCCAACCTTTTTCCGCCCACGTACCACTTCGAGGTTTTATGCAGTGCTCGCGTACCACCTACATAATTTACGCACGCCGTAGGGTCTACGGCGTAGGCGGTCAAAATATTTTTACCATTAATGATGTCATACTCACGTATTTGAGCTATGTGAGTTATAATAACTAGGGCGATTTTTCACCTGAAAATCGGAGGATTTTGACCTAAAAAAACTTGATTGTGACCAAACTTTGACTTCAAATACGCAAATTAGGTGTTTTCGCACATAATTTTAAAATTGTACTACTCATGTTCATTTATGGTAGGGACTGTCTGTCCTTACGAAAAAGCGTTTTTGGCCTAAAAACTGACAAACTTTGACATGAAAACACGTTATTTTAACGATATCTGGCCCAGTAGTTACACCACGTATTATGGTAGAGTTGATTCAAATTTGTTGTAGTACAACGAAATATACTTTCTTACATTCTCGGGTAGAAAGTGTCTGTCCTTACTAAGTAGCTTGCCAAGAATGGAGAAATACCGTTTAACAGCAGTAGTTGTTGGCTGACAACACTGAAGCTGTGCGTACACTGCTGGTGACACAACATGTTGCTTCATACTGTAAACGTTGTTATGCATCACAGTTTTTCATCATGCGCTTCTTGATAAAATAACCATGCAATGTCAAGCAGTCTTGCTTCAGTTAGGATATTGCGGTACGTTGAGCATAACACTATATCGATTGTCATCCTATTTGTTTCGTTCGACAGTTTATGATCCACGATGAGCAGACAATGGGCCGCCTACAACGGTAGGCCTATAAAGTGGGCTACAAGCTGTAAAATATCAAAATATACGATCCAAACGAAATGGAGCGGTCCAAAAAATTTTGACTTTGTAAACAATTTTGTGACTTAACGCTCAATTTTATAAAGCAAAATCGCCCCAGTAATAGCAAATTCTATTAAACTAGGCATTATCAGCCCGGGTTGATGCTAGATGCATGGAATTGTTTTTTCACCACTAGTCAAAAAACTTCAAAATCAACCCAATTGAACTAATAACTTCCTTCGGTACGCGTACCACAGGTTGGGAACCACTGGTGTAAACGGTTCCAATATATGTGGGGAAATGACAACCTTTATCGCTTTACCGCGATTTTTGGAGCTTTTCACACAAATCTATATGGTCACATGCTCAAGTGTCGCATGCTCTAATGTCGCATGCTCAAGTGACGCATGCTCAAGTGACGCATGCTCAAGTGTCGCATGCTCAAGTGACGCATGCTCAAGTGTCGCATGCTCAAGTGTCTGCATATCCACGTGTCGCATGCTCAAGTGTCTGCATGTAGATGGGTCGCATGCTCACGTGTCGCGTGCGTAGGTGACCCCGTGCTCATGTGCACCTTTGCTCTTGTGTCCCCATGCCCATGTGTCCATATGCGAATGTGTGCCCATGCTCTTGTGTACCCATGCCCATGCGTCGTCAAGGCTCATGTATCGCATGCTCATGTGTCACCATGCTCAAGTGGCACTTACTAAATTGTCACCATGTTGAAGTGTCCCTATGCTCACGTGTATCCATGCTCGTGTGTCCCTATACTCATGTGTCCCTATGCTAATATGTCCACATGTTAATATGTCTCTGTGCTCATGTGTCTACATGCCCACGAGTCGCCATGACCAAAAGTCGCTACGCTTAAGTGTCGCATGCTCAAGTGTCGCTTGCTAATGTGTCGCATGCTAATATGTCCACGGACCCCTACAGCAGACAGGATTCGACGCCTGATAAATCGGCACGCATTGGAACTCCGGTACCGCTTCGAAACAATATGTATCGTCAAAATCCCGCTTTGCGTGATTTCGTGATGGCGAGCTGCGAATAATTTAGTGTAGTGGCAAGCAAACGTCGTTCGGTATCACATTGGATGGGAATCAGTAATACATATACGCACAATCATCCATTTCAACCAGCCCATGATCATGATTGCTTCCGTATTGCACCTTGCTCCAGACTCACTTTTACGCTTCAGAAAATTGCCCACTCGGTGTGTCGTGAAACTACCAGAAGCTGTAAGTGTAGAAGAGGTTAACAACTGGATTATATATAGGTCAATTGCAGCGGTGTCAAGCAGCTGGATTGCACATGCTGCGTGAATGATTGACTATATTAGGCCTACAAACATCAGCAAATTATTCATTGTTTACCTTCGTCAAATTATATCGTCAACGCGTAGCAGAAATTGATGTGCTTTTATTCGTTTTGTCTAAGAATAGCTCGTATCTTAGTACTAAAGTACACCCGGAAAAACTTATTGCCTGCGAAAAGAGTCGGTAGGTATAGTCAGCAATGCTGGTCCGATATACGTAGAAATGTAAGCTTTTTGAGAACTGCCTATGTTTGCTATAGCGCTGCTGCTGAGTAGAATTAAAAGTGGAGATGTAATAACCATTTACAACAACTATTTCTCTCGTGGATAACATATCATTATACAGAAACATATATAGACCTTGAAATAGAATGTCGTCATTTGCCCCAACGTCAGGCGACGCCGCTGCTAAGATGGAATGTGCCGAGATAACTTCGTTTCCAGTGGGTAGGTTTTGCACTTTACCTATTTTGTCACAAAATCGTCAGTTGAATGGTTGAATAACTGTGTTCTGTAACCAATAGATAATCAATTGGTAATCGCTACTCATTAATACAGTGGTTCCCAACCGGTGTGCCGCGGCACACTAGTGTGCCAATTGGACTGCTCAGGTGTGCCGCGAGCAAATGTGGTAAACTATGTCGAAGTATAACAAAAATCTCAATTTTGAGTGTGTCATTGTTGATTTTTGTATTGAATTTACCCGATCAATACACGCGATGCACAATCCGATGCAATGAACAGATAGAAGGATGCCGAGGTGACCGTAGTTACGGTATCTCAATCTAGTATTTCAATCTGGCATCCCCATTAGGTCATGGATTGAGCCTTTCTCTGGACTTTTTATTGTAAAGACGCTCTGAGCACAGCAACGTGTAGGGGCGGATAATCTAATAAATCTGCAACGCTTTGTTACTTGCTACTGCACTGCCATGAGTCAAACTGGGGCCTCCACCGTCAATGGGTGTGATATGCTAGTTTGCCCACATAGTAGCATCAGTAGCATTTAGGACGGTGATAACTAAACTCGGGTAATTGGACCGTGATATTGAGGTGTGGCCGAAGTGTTCACCTTTTACTTGTCACCCCCATCACAACCGGAGGCAGAACAGGGACATGACGCATGTCGATGACCTTTTTATGCTTCTATTTGTAGTCGTATTCTTGCCATGTCTTCGTCATCGATGATCATTTTACACCATGCCGATATTACATATTTTGATTCCTGAGATGCCAACTTATAGCACGGCCAACTTTTTGTAAGACACTGCTTTTGAAGATCATAGGACGAGTAGGAGCCTACATAAACTTCCAACACATAGGAAGGCATTCTCACCATCGAGAAATGAACTCATTTGAAAGTGATGTTCACCTTTAAAAATTAGAATTGCCAACATAGCCATTCACATCTCGATTGTTAGGTAGCGTGCCAGCACTGCAGTTAAAATGAAGGCTCAGTGCGCAATGTTATGTTGCAAGCGACAAATTCGAGAATTAAGAAGTAAAGTTGATCAAATTATATCAGTTACAAATTTCCCCTCCGCTGAGGTTTATTATCCCGATTTGTTGGAACTACAATTGAACTGCGGGTGGCTGCCAGTAAGAATATTGAGGTATACTATCCTCACAGGTGCTATTACACTATCTGCGTGGAAATGTATTTGGCATCCATGTATATTGTATAATACACCTCAGTATTTGTAAGTGGCGATCGTGATGGACTTTTCGATGCGACGGTTAATTACATCGACAATGCGGTAGTGGGCAGACTTCATTGGCAAGTCTATCTTATGAAATTAAGCTGAACCTGAAGTTCGAACGATATGTCAGCAGGCCAGTTATGTGGTAACAGAGGTAATAGCTGATAATTCAAAACCTCACATGGAAGCGGAGAAAGCTCTTCTTCGCGGCCTGCAATAAAATTGTAAAAAAATGTTTGGGAAGAATTGAAAACGAGTCCCATGTCAAGTGATACCATTCGTAGACGTATTTGTGAGAGGTCCGCAGAGATAAAAGAAAACTCAAGCAGAGAAACGCCAACTTGAGTGCTCCGAAAAGGTAGCAGTACTTCGTCAGTGACCACCTCTGTACAACTATGGTTGCTGCTATACGCATTCTGGTGGCTGCCTGTGCCGTATAAGCCAAAAGAGTTTGGAACCACTGTGCTAGTGTGCCGCAAACTATTTTTAATTTTCGAAGTGTGCCGCGAGGTCAAAAAGGTTGGGTACCACTGCATTAATAGGACAATGTCTACATAATTTCGTTGGTCGGCAGTCGTAAGCAGGCATCGGTGGCCTTTGTCACGATTCATGCGAGAAAAATTCCTTCAGATATTGTAGCGGTAACAAACATGGAGCACGCAAAATCTATGTGAGGAAACTACTACTCTCACTAGCATCCAAACGCCTTTGTAACGCAGAAGTTTTTGAAAAATGAAACGCACTATAAAGCTAAAAAGGGCCCAATTAGATTTGCAATCGGGCCCGGAATGCTTGCACTGGCACGGCTTAATATATACGAAAATTATATACCCACCAGCGCGATCAACCAGATGCATTTCGCATCGTCTACGACGTAGTTCCCAAACTAGTGGTGCACGAGACCTTTTTAGATGGTACGCAGAGATCTGCACGGTGTTTAGTTGTTTCAGTCCAAAATTTGCTGTAGCTAAAAGCACTGTAAATGCACGATGTAAGAATTATACTTCAGTTGTACAACAAATCCACATTCGTCTTGTTGCATCGCAGCTAATTCACAAGTGAGAAAACTAATAGCCTGATGAGATTGACTAATTTGGTTATTGGGTCCAACAGACTTATTGATCAGCATAGTATGCGGGATGAATATTAACTATATAGAAACGAAAGTATAATCCAGAATTAATAAACTGGGGATTCGTCTCAGTATAGCTTGTATTAAACCCCTTTCTAACTCGCTCTGTGTTGGAAGGGTAATCTTTGCTCTTCATCGCTGCCCAAGTGCCCAATCCACGCAGTGAGCAGCATACATGAGGTAACCGCGATTAGTAATCGTAATCGATTACGACGATTACAGCATTTTCAAGTAATCGCAATCGCAATCGATTACATTCGAAAAAGTTCCGAAGTAATCGTAATCGTAATCGTGATCGACTACTTCCTATATTACTTTGCAAAAGAACGATTACTTTTTATTTGTACAAGGATTATGACATAAACTAAACAATGAACATTGGTGAACACTGAACATTGAACAACGAACGTGTTATACCAGGCTCGTGATAGCACAAACGTCTGATTTTCAAATGCCCTTGCTCATTATTACGTCAGAAATAGCCTATTGGCTTTGCTAGCCATTGCGTAAGAAGTATCCACAGCATATTGATCAGAGGTCTCAAACACGCGACTCGCGGGCATTGAATACCATTCTGCCTAGTTTAAAATATTAATTTGTGTATTGATGTTTGGTTATGCCTATTTGAACGCAGTTTGACCGTTGCTGCTTGGCGAGCAGTAGATCTATCTATGTAGTACGTACGTACACCGGACAAAGATATGAAATTTTGTACTCGTCAAATAAAACATTGCGGTTTCCACAACGAAGCATTGAAAATCAACAGCTGCTCTGCTGATATATATCATAACCGAGCCGTGTTTGCCGTTTCTCATAACGGCAGCTTGCAGTATTTATCTGTATTAAGTTGAAGACAGAATTTTATGTTCTCTTCATCTTATTCTCATATGACTCTACTTGAAACGGGCGCCAATCATCATTTCACAATTCTTTACTCAACATTGGGACCTGCCGCCATAGCCATCGGCTTATATATCATGTAGCGTGGGTTGTAGCTAGAATTAGGACCAAAACTGCAATTCGTACCACAGTCCAAACGTTGGTCATTGGCCCCCATAGGGTGATATTTTCAAGTTGAAGACTGAATTTCATCAATTATATAGGTAATCGCACTTTATCATTATAAATTTTCAATCCTCTTCCTGTCCCCCGATGCTCAGATTTACCTGTAGAGCTGGGGGCACGTAATTCATAATTATAACGTCTGGTATCCTGTTATAATCACTTTAGTGTATGTTGTTAATTCGTGACCTCCGGTCTGTAATATATTCAAAAGATATTGTTGTATCCCAAACGTAGCAGACTAAAAGAAAAACTGTCGTAAGACGCACACATAAATTGTTATGTCTTTAATGCTCTGTGGGTGCCCGGGTGGCATTTTCATTCTGGGCTCAGATTGGAAGGACCAGAGTATTAGTCACGCCCACCCAGCGCGGCTATTGACAATGGACTGGACACATACCGTAAGTTTCGGCCAAGGTCTTTCTTTAGTAGCACACTTCGTGAAGTCGCGTGTTGGTCGAAACAGTGTGTCTTTTGGTGTGTCGTGGCACGATATTGACTGGAACCTAAATGCCTATTACTATAAATTAAGGTTGCA